>CAUYQG010068558.1:0-24829 GCA_963574415.1 Tarsius wallacei
TTCCCCCTCAAGTGGCTGGAATTAAAGGCACCTGCCACCACGCCCATTTAAGGCTAATTTTTTTTTTTTTTTTTTTTTTTTTTTGAGTTGGAGTCTCACTCAGTCGCCCAGACTGGAGTGCAGTGGCTGCTCCCAGCCACCACACCCTCGACCTGCTGGGCTCCGACAATCCTTCCGCCTCAGCCTTCCAAGTAATTGGAACTACTGGCGCACGCTACCATGCCCAGCTAATTTTTTGATCTATTGTAGAGATGAGGTCTCGCCAAGTTGCCCGGGTGGGCCTCAAACCTGCGGGCTCAGGCTATCCACTCACCTCGGCCTCCCAAAGAGCGGGATTACAGGCTGAGCCACCGAGCCCGGCCAAGGCTAATTTTTTATTTATTTATTGTAGAGATGAGATCTTGCCATGTTACTCAGGCTAGTCTTGAACCCCTAAGCTCAGGCAATCCCTCTCACCTCTTTCTCTTAAAATCCTGGGATTACAGATGTGAGCCACTGCGCCCAGCCAACTTTTTTCTTTGTTGTTGTTGTTTTGAGTTGCCTGTTAGACTGGAGTGCAGTGGCATGCTCCAGGCTGAGCCACCAAGCCCGGCTAACTTTTTTCTTTGTCTTATATCATAGCTGTTGGAATGCAGCTCACTACTTATGCATCCTAGTTGGCAGCACAAACAGAAAGCAAGATAACACAAAACCTTTATTATTCCCTATTGATTCGAGGAGAGAGTTTTGGTTTGAATCTTTGAACTGATCATTGCTATTGACCTGCCCAGAAGGAACAAGATTGGCTTTCTTACTGCCTCACAACATTCCTTTCTCTGTGTGTCTGTGTATATTCATGTGTGTGAGTTTCAGGATGGGGTCGGAGTGGGATGTTCTGGGTCTTAGACAAATGTGTTTCTATCTGGCAGAAGGGCCAGTGGAGCAAGATCATGACAGCTTTTTACAAGTTGCCTATTAGACCAGGAACTTCTTAGTAAACTTAAAATAGTACTCCTTTTGAGCAGTGGTCATCCTCAAAAACCAGAAAGACAAGAATGTGGTCAGTTTCCCACATATAATATGCCTTTGCCTTGTTTTCTAACAGCTTCCCTCGCCAGACAGTTCCTCTGTAGGGTGTGGCCAACTGGAGAGAAAGAGAAGAGCAGCATCTCTAATGACCAGCTCCATGCTTTGCTCTGGTGAGGTGTTTGGTTTCTTCCAGTGGGCCAGTAACCTTTTTGCATTTTGCTACTGTTGGGATTTCTCATCTGGTCAGAGACTGAGAAATAAACTTGAAATCAGGGCCAGGCACAGTGGCTCATGCCTATAATCCTAGCACTTTGGGAGGCCGAGATGAGAGAATTGCCTGAGCCCATGGGTTCGAAACCAGCCTGGGCAACTTGGCGAGACCTCTTCTCTGCAATAAATCAAAAAATTAGCCGGGCATGGTGGTATGTGCCTGTAGTTCCAGCTACTTGGAAGGCTGAGGCGGGAGAATCACTTGAGCCCAGCAGGTCGATGCTGCAGTGGCCATGAGCAGGATGCCACTGCACTCGAGCCTGGGTGACAGAGTGAGACTCCAACTCAAAAAAATAAAACAATAAAAAAAAAATCAATGAAGTAGGTTTGAACTGAACACAGTTTAGAATATGTAGATCTTAAGATCCTCTAGTTCTGTTTTAGTCTGTTATCTAATACTTTATTATTAAATCAAATCACAGATAAAGTAAGGGAATCTATAGTTGTATCCTACCTTATTAATCAGTGAGTCAAATGTTTGACTCTCAATGCAGTATCTACCTGGAGCACACAGACAGCGTTCTGAAGGCCATAGAGGAGATTGCTGGTGTTGGTGTCCCAGAATTGATCAACTCTCCTAAAGATGCAGCTTCTTCCACGTTCCCTACGTTGACCAGGTAAGGGAGTTCTTGTCTCTAGTTCTTTGCCTAAGATAGAATCACACTGTCCCAGGCATGTAGTTTTCAAATAATTGCTTTGCTCCTCATTTAATACTGATACAGATAGATGGTAGATACACTCATTCGTTCAACAGTGTTTACTATGCATTCTTTCCAAGGACCTCTCAGCCAAAACATGTGAGAGGACCTTTTTGAGGAATGAATTTTCAGTAGTTACAGTCTTCAAAGGCAGTGAACATTTTGGTCACCAAACATTTCTTATCTTTACTTTCATCCTTTAAGCTTGAGCCTATTTTTCCAGTCTTTTAACCACCTTTAGAATGTGAGGTAATTGTTGTATCTGATCATGAATGTTTCAGTTAATGGGTTTGTGTCTCAAAATATCAGTAGTTATCATACAGTTGTAGTCTTGTCAGTTTATAAAGCGTTTTCACTTTCTTCATCTCATTTGATCCTTTCAATAATTCTATGAGGTAGGTATCATTACCCCTATTTTACTGTTGAGGAGAATGAGGGTTAGAGAGGAAACTTCTCAAGCTTCCACAGGCAGTAAACATAGAAGCAGGACTCAAACTCACATCTTCCCACCATTACTTCATTGCTTTTTTTTGTACTACCATGCCACCTGCTTTCATAAGGTTAATTTCATTGTTAGGCTATCTTCTTGGGCTCATTTCTGAATCCTTTCATTCCCCCATCCTCTTACAGTGGACCCTAGTGAAAGGATATTCAGAGAGGTGGAGAAATAAGTTACTTTTGGTTCCTGGCTTCTTCCCAGGAAGATCTTTCTAAGCAGTGCATCATGGTATGGGTGTGCATGCTTTTCTCCACTTCTAGGCACACCTTTGTTATTTTCTTCCGTGTGATGATGGCTGAACTAGAGAAGACAGTGAAAGTTCTTCAGGCTGGCACAGCAGCAGATTCACAGCAGGTGAGTCAGATTCTCTCAAGAAGTGGATTCTAGATTACTTGGAAGTTGCTGATTCTTCTATTTCTTGGGTTCAGGTTTTCTCCTAAGTGTTTTTTATTTTACCAAGAATCAGAATTTTTTTTTCAAAGAGCTCCTGGTTTAATTTCCTTTCCCTCTAATTAGACGTGAGGATTGGGCTCTCTTTTTTGTTGCTACTGCCCCATTGGCTTCTTACCAACTGGAATGAGGTAAACCAGCCTGCTTGAGGTGTGGTGGGTCTTGGCAGCCTGCTAACCAGAAATGAACTAGACTGCTGAGAGGAAGGGCTAATGTAGGGAATCAGAGAAACCACACAGATCTGATGACCAGTAGGTATGTTGTGGAGACTTTTACCTACTTGGCAATGACTGGAGAGCAATAATCTTTTCAGAAAATCTTTCTCTATAAGGTATTCTAATATCACAATTTATGTGGGCTTCAGAACCATCTTAAGGGTGCACTGGTTGCCACATCTTTTTGGAGGCGTCATTGACTTAGTCTCTGAATAGCTGTGTAATTCAAAAACCATGTATTAGTGGGGGTAGCAGGAGAAGTATTTGGCTTGATTCAGAAGTGCCTGTATATTTGGCTTCCTCCAGATTCATGAAGAGAAACTCCTCTACTGGAACATGGCTGTTCGCGACTTCAGTATCCTCATCAACCTAATAAAGGTGAGTATGGAGGCTCCTTGGCCCATCTTACCAGCTAACTGCAGAAACCCAAGGTCCTGGCTTCCAAAACTGGCTCTCCTCACTCCTCTTTCCACCCTGCCTTGGGATCTGCTCTCCCCACATCTTCTTCTTCCTTTGTCCCCCTACCTATCCAGGATAACCCCTTTTCTCTTTAGGCATTATCTTTTCCCTTCTCTTCCTTCCTCCCACCTATGCCACAATACTTACTATTTGATGACTCCTTCCACCTGTAATTCCCCCACTTTCTCTCATCTTGCCTTGAGTCCTCTGTGATCTGAACACTGTCTCTCTTACAACCCCCATGCTTCATTCTTCTTTAAGCACACTGTTCTCACTCTGTGATTTTTGCTCAGGATATTTCACCAGCCTACTACTTCACTCCCTGTCCTTTCCACCTCTCTCATTCAGTCTTAAGGTTTCAGATCAAGGTTTTGGACCTCTAATAATGCCTTCTTGTCAGTACCCTCAGTTGGAATCAGTTTCTTGTTTCTCTTTGTTCCTCTTTTCCTTTTCTTGAACTTTAGTTATGGTGATTACTTTATTCTGTTTTGTAATTAAATTGTTGGCATGCCTTCTTCCCTTAGAGTTCTCTGTAGCACCCAGAGCTGTGCTTTGCACAGTGGGAAAGAGGCTGAGGTGCTCCAAGGAGCAGGGTTCAACTTTGGTTTCTTGTCTTTCACCTCTTCAGGTATTTGATAGTCATCCTGTTCTGCATATATGTTTGAAGGTGAGTGATTTACTGGCCCCTGTTTAGTAATTATTCTTCCTGTGGATCACTCTAGAGAGCACCTCAGCTGAGATGAAGTGCTCATTACCTTTCCTACAAGCTACAGTCTTTAGAATCTGTGCTAACAGGTGGTAGTTTAAGGAAAGCAATGGATACATTTTCCCATACTAGTTGGATGACTCAACCAATTTTCCTATGAGCTTGAAAACTTTTGGCCAGAGTCTTAGAAGTAGAAGGAATGGCTTCAGGCAGCTGAGTTTAGGAACAGTAGTCACCTTCCCTCCTATTCCATATCAGGAACTGGGGAGAAGGAGGAGTCAATGATTCCTCTTTTTTTTTTTTTTGAGTTGGAGTCTCACTCTGTCACCCAGACTGGAGTGCAGTGGCCGCTCCCGCCCACCGCAGCCTCGACCTGCTGGGCTCCGGTGATCCTTCCGCCTCAGCCTTCCGAGTAGCTGGAATTACAGGCACGCGCTACCATGCCTGGCTGATTTTTTGATTTATTGTAGAGATGAGGTCTTGCTTGCCCAGGCGGGTCTCGAACCCGCGGGCTCAGGCAATCCACTCACTTCAGCCTCCCAAAGGCACGGGATTACAGGCTGAGACCTTAGCCCTTTTAAAAGTGGACTTCTCCAGGCCTTTGTAGGTGCTGATACCTCCACTTAGAGGTAAAGTACTTACGGATCAGATACTTCCTAAACTCTTTGCATATATTAATTGATGTAATGCTCAAAATAGCTCTTCAAGGTAGGCAGGCTTGCCACCCCATTTTAGAGACATAGAGAGATACAGAATAACTTGTCTGAGGTCTACACAGTCAGAAGTGGCAAGTGGGTGCCAGAGAAGCTCCCAACCCCTGCACGCTGGACCATCTGTGCATCACCACGTGGAATCTCTGCTTCCAGAAGCCCCCTGACATGCCTCTCTCTTCCCCTTACCCCTGAGTCAAGGAGCTCCCAACTCCCACAGCCCTCTGGGTTTGGGTATCACTCCTCTCCCCACCCCCGCCCCCACCCCCAGACAACCCCCTGGGACAGATCCCAAAACTTTCATGGCTGGATACCCAGCACAGTGTCACCATTCTTGTGATGGCCAAGCCCGATGTGCAGCACAAAAGAGTGCCTGAGTTATTGCAGGGTCACCAAATCCAGACAAGGAGACCACAGAGAGGTAACAGCAGAAGTCCAGAGGATGGAGCTGCTGGAACTGGACTCAGCTGCCCGGTCGAGTTGGGGGCAGGAAGACATGCTGGCTACAGAGCTGCCTAATAAATCTGCCCTCCCATTACAGACAGGCTTTCACCGGTATTAGCATTCAGTGGCACACCATCTATTGGCAAATGCTTCATTGTCATTTTTATTAGTTATGCCTTACAACTTCCCCTCTAGGTCAATATTATCGAGGGGGTCAGTGGGAAGGAAGGACAAAATCATTATCCACTTATGACAAATGGAGAGGCTGAAGGGAGGGGGGAACAGGGAACACGAGGAGAAAGAACAGGGGTAGCGTGATAGTGGAGGCAGCTTCATGTGGAGGAAGAAGGGCTTTTACAGAAACAGGACCTAGGTTCAGACCCCTCTGCAACCAGTCTGATCTTGGAGAGGCTCTGTGCTTTAGTTTCTCCCCTATGAAAATGGGGACGCTTCCTGTCTCCCCCCTTGGACTTGGCACTGGTCCCCCCAGACAAATGGTGGCTCCTTCTCAGGCGGCTTTTCCAGACTCAGACTTTCCAGCTGTGCCCCCCACCCCCTGCCAAGTGGCTCTCCACATCCTGTATCTTTGGTTGATTTGGGATGTGGGCTAAAATCTGAAATGACCGTATTTGCTTATTTCTCTGTAGCATGTTGCTTTAAGGAGAATATATATTCCGTAAGGACAGAGATCCTGTCAACTCAGGGTTGTTTCTCCAGAGTCTGTTAAATTGTAGGTGCTCAGTAAATATTTTCTGAATGAATAAAGAGCAGGGAAGGACAGGAAGAAAAACAGGGAGAGGAGAGAAGGGAAATGAGGGAGTTCATTAGGCAGCTCCACAAGATTGTAACTGACTTGAGAGCAGGCAGGCAGACCACAGTTCTGAGAAAAGGCCCTGTACAAGAGGTTCTCGATGAATGTCTGTGGACATCGTGTAAAAGCCTGGCAATTTCCCCCTGTGTGAATCAATCTTGTTCCTTCCACTTCTTGTGGGTAGCAGCTCTGTATTCCGCCCTTCTATGATCCATGGACCTGAACAGATGGCACACAGAACATACCTACCGAATAATGGAAACGAAGCAGCCTTTCCTGTGCTTTTTTGTTCATTTTTAGATGGATGAGACACTCAAGGACAGAGGAATCCAGTGACTTGTCCAGGGCACACAGAACCCACCAGGAGGAGAATTTAGGGCTTTCCCACCTTTGGGAACCTTGGGCACTGTAGTCTCCCTTGGGTGAGTTGAATGTTCTGAGTCCCTCCACAACTAGGGTATAGCTAATGCTGTAGGTTATACTGCACTCCTAGTTCCCATTGTCACCCAAGGACCTGGCACCCTAATTACCTGGGCACATGGTATGTACTCAGTAAATACTCAGTGACAGGCTGATTTATCCTCATGCTCAAAAAGAATCTGAAAGTGCCACCAGTTTGAGGAGAACTGGACAGACTGGTTTCACTAGCAACCTGATCCCATGAGTCAAACAACTTCAGAGTCCATGTGGGCTCCTAGGATCTTTATAATCCAAAAGTACTGATCACAACAGTCAACTTTTGTCAGTTCTGTCATCACATCTTATTTTATCTCCTCCCAGTGGTATGTGAGTACAGAGATCTCCATCGATCTAATATTCTACAAAGTTCATGACAGAGCTGAAAAATAAGATATTCCATATGGATTAATGCTCTGGGCGACCTGGTTTTTCTTTCTTTTGGGGGGGGGCGTGGAGCTGGAGTCTCACCCTGTTACCCAGGCTCGAATGCAGTGGCATCCTCAACTTTCTGGGCTCAGGCAATCCTTCTACCTCAGCCTCCTGAGTAGCTGACATGACAGGCGTACACCACCAGGTCTGGCTAATTTTTATTATTTTTTTGTATAGCCAAGGCCTCGCTATGCCATCCAGGCTGGTCTCAAATTTCTGGGCTCAAGCAATCCTCCCACCTGGCCTCCAAAAGTGCTGGGATTACAGGCGCAAGCCACCACACCCAGCTAGATAACTTCTCTGAAGTTTAAACCTTTTGACCACAAACTCTATCCCTCTGCTATCATCTAACAAATCACAGGTTTTCCTTCCCTTTCTAATTGTACCACCAACCAGGGAAACTCTAGCAGGCTTGTGGTTATTCATCTACACCACTGGTTTACCAAATCCTTAATTTCCCTGATACCAACAAACTTCACCACCAAGTCTCCTTAGCACCTGCCCCAGCCTTTGATATCCTCTAAGAGTTGAAGTCAACTACCTTGACTTCAAATATGCCTCCTTAATTAATTACTTAATTAAATTACCTTTATTAATTACTAAATCCATTTATCTCCCACCTCCTCAACCACCCTGCCACATTTTCCATGGGAGAAAAGACTGCCCTGAATATGAATCCTGTCTACCCCATATATTAATCTCTGCGATCGCAAGGAAGTCTATTTGTTTCTAAGAAACTCAGTTTCTTCACCTATACACTAGGCCATTTGTGGAGAGCAGCTAGCTGTTCACCAGACCCTAGGTGCAGAATAAGACATTTCCCAAACTCCAAGCAGTAAGGCATGACTGGGTGACCAACTCCTAACCAGTGAAACATAAGCAGCAGGGTGGGCCCCACCTCACTCTTATGCTCCTGCCCTCTGCTGGCTGGATGTCAGTGTCCAAAACTTAGAAGCTACATGTGGATGATAGCAGTTTCCTTAAGGCTGGGTCACTGTGTGGAGCAGAGAAACCCTACCACCACTACCTTATTCTCCCTGACATACTCATTCTGTGAAAACAAAGCAAACACCTTGAGTCATTATGCATTCTTAGGTCTATTCAGCCTGCTCTAACTAAGACATCATTCTTCCTGCCAAGTGATTATGATAATTAAATAATGAAAACTGGCAAAAATCCCAGTATACGACCTTAGTTAATTTTTTTCCTTCTTCCCTTTATTTTCTCCCACAATATTTTGCTTTAACCTATATTTTCATTTTGAAGAGCTAGGGCAATATACTATAGAATAAAATAAAGAAGAAAAAAATTAATTGCACATCGATTACTGACTCAGCCAATTCATATTCATTATGACACCTGCACCAGGCTGGCCACCTCCACATGTAACCCTACCTCCTAGTCCTTCTTCTCACTGCTGCTCAGGAGACCCATGTTGTCTAGTCAATCCCAGCAATGCTGCAGCCCCGCTGGAAACCCCTAGAAGTTCCCCATGGTCTACCTGCTCTGTGCCCTCTTCTGCCCACTCCACATAGCACTCTGCTCCATGGCACCAGACACCCTGCACAGACATGATACATGTACTTGTCCATTTCACAGTCCTAGATGGCAAGCTCCCTGAGGACAGGGGCCTTTCTTAATCATCACTGTAATTATCTGCCAGTCTCTTGTTTAGTTGCCAGGAATATAGTGGAGAAGAAAACAAAGAAAAATTTCTGCCCTCCTTAAATTCTCCTCTGCTTCAGACATCTCTAATTGCTTCATGGTGGCTTGTAAATGTTATAACGAGAGCAGAGCCCAGTGTTGAGAGAATCCAGCTTCATGTACAAATGCCACTGCTTCCTATGTAAGCACTGATAGTGTTGGCTATCTTCTCCAAGTCTCAATGCCTTCTTCATGAAGTAGAAAAAAACATGGCAGCTGTTGCAGAGTTCAGTAGAAGGTACATCCCATAAAAGCTTGGACCAATGCCTGGCATGTGGTAGACAAATACTAGTTTACCTCCCAACCCCGAAATGATAAACTCCTGGAGTGCAGGGGCCATGCCTTATCCTTCCCTTTCTTCCCCTATTATACCTTGGGGATATAAACTACGTCTGACAAATGCTGGTTTGACTGATTGGGCGATGAAGATCTCCAGGAAAGTGAGCCAAAGACATGTAAGTAGGCTTCTCTCCACCAACCTGCATAAAGAGTGTCTAAGAGCATGCTGAGAAGGAGAACAGAGTTGAGATAACAGGTAAGACTACTCCAGTGATGACCTGGATCCTCCCTGATCCCAACCAATGACTTTCTGTTCTTTAAAGCCCACATTTCTCCTAGCAGGAAGGGATGTGCGTGTGTGTGTGTGTGTGTGTGTGTGTGTGTGTGTGTGTTACTACCAAAGGAGTTCAATTTTCCATGTTACCCAACAATCGTAAGTATGAGGAACAAGAAAAAAAAAAAAAAACAATAGAAGAATTAAACTGATAAGCCTGCCCAAATGCAGGAAATGGAAAACTACAAACAGCAATGCCCTAATCACCTAGGTTCTATTTAAGTTACTTTTTTAGGTTAAAAAAAAAGGTTTACTGTTCTTATTGCTAAAACAGTTTTAACTAAGTGAAAAGATACTTCACTGATCTTGTAATCTATAATAAATATATTCTAAATTTTTCTTAATGATCCTGGATAATTATGTATTCCCAGCCTTGGCATGGTGCCTGGCAAAGGCTCTGTGTAGCACTAAATTTTACTAAGCCACAACAGCATAATGCGTGCCCTTGGGAGCTACAGAAGTGTCAGGGCAAGCAGTCCTATGCAGTAGTGCCATTCTGACCCCGTTGGAGTCTAACAGCTGGTAGACATGGTTTTCCTATACTTCTCCTACAGGTCAGATTGTCACCTCTTATTCACATTTCTGGCCAGCACCTGAAGCTCCACGTGCTAATACATTGTTCTGCTGATCTCCTACAGCTTAGAAATTCAAATGTGAAGTTGGTCAGAACAAGATGGAAGTCATTAAGGCTGTCAGGAATCCTCTGGTTCCTAGCCTTCGGTCACAGGTAGGACTGATCTTCCCCAGCTCCTAGAAGTGAACAGTGGCCGTGTGACTTGTTTTTGTAAGCAAAAGCCGGAGCTAGAACATGATTTCCTAAGGTTCCCACTACTTGGTCTGATCACAGTGATCTACGACACTCCAGATAGTGGGACACCGGGGTTCCCAAATATAAATGACCTACAGCAGAATACAACCCTCACATACACACCAACTGCTGATGGACGTGTCGCGTAAGAAAAAAAATCTTTGCTATTTAAATCACAGAGATATTGGGGTTGCTCATATAAATAGCATAACCCAATCCATCCTGACAAATATAAATGATGTATTAAAAAAAGAATAGGTTCATGAGTCACCAGTCAAGAGGCCTTCCAATGAGAAAAATTCATGAGCTTAAACTCAGACCACAACACATACCTCAGTTGCCCAATTGCGTATGGTATGTGCACGTGTGTGCTTGGGTGTGTATAAATGCTTCTATGATATCATGGTACACCTGCTGTCGCTGGCCTTCCTCGCCTGTTTCATAAGCTGCCCAAGGACAGAAACCATGTTTCCTCCCGTCTTCCTGGAATCTAATACAGGGCCTGGTACAGAGAGGAGGCCAATTCTTCTAAGTTAACCATCTTGCTATGTATCAGTAATGAAAGAAACAATTACAACAGCTTGCCCAAGTCTACACGGAACTTGTAACTGGAAGAAGAAACAAGGCTCAGCTATCCTTCCAGAGCAGAGCCTCACTACCCCATCAGATGGGTCCAATGCCATGTGTTCCGTTCCCTGCCCTCCACATCTGAGGACAGAGCCATGACTCATCCGCATACACAGTGTGACTGTGGAGAGATGCATCTGCACGTGCCAAGGGCTCCTCCTGCCATTGTGCCTTCCTCTTGGACGGTGAGGAATTTTCCAGCCAGGCTGGAGAGAGCCAGGACAGAGCTCTTTCTGCTGCCCTTTGGGGTTGACATACCCTTGTTCACACTGAGTCATCTCTACTTCACGCCTCTCTGCTGTCCCGTGGAAAGGGCAAATCTCAAGAGAGGGAGTTACAGACAGCACAGAGCACCCTGCCCGCCCAGTGATGACTACTCATTTGCCCTGTGAAGTGCCCGGCGGCTCATAATAATTGTTGCCATCGCTTGAGTGCTCACTAACTTCAAGGCATCATGTATTTACATTATTATCCTATCTCATATCCTTAGAACAACCCTTTACGGTAGGTATTACTATCCTCAACTTCTAGATGAGAAAATGATAGAACTACAAGGTTGATGCCACATTCCCAAGTTAAACACAAGTTCGGCCCCAGAGTTTTGCAAACATTTTAATGACCAACATTCCTTCCACATATGTATGTCTCTGAGTCTATGACTTACCTGTACATTTATTCTTTTCACCTGTAGATATTCACTGAGGACTTGTGCTGAGGTTGAATTATCCCCCATTTACACATGAGACTGCGATTTAACTAGTAACTAATGGTTCTAGAATGTAAAGGTCTGACCAGTTATAAAGTCTAAACACTTTCTATTAATAATAGCATCAACTTCACAGGATTGTAATGAGAATGAAATGACTTACTATAAGAAAAGTGCTAATGGCAGCACCTGGCACACAGTATGGCTTCAATAAATGTCAGTAGTTTCTAAAATTTAACGTAATGACAGCTACTGTCCACCAAGACATTTTAGCACAGACTGGGGGGAGGGGGACAGAGACGGGAGGGCAGTAAAGACTAATTCTAATGCCATCACCTACAACAGCTCATCTCAGGGACAACACTTTGGGCCTCTGTTTTCTTAGATGCAAGATAAGGAAAATGAATTTGGTCATCTCCAAGAACCAGTTGTAAAATGCTACGATCTGTAGTTCTAGAGTTGATCAGTAAAGAAGCGACTTAGTGACCGAGCATCCTAGACAATTCTGCACATCCAATCTATAGGGAATGCTGGCTTCTATTGCAGAAAATCATAGAGAGGTCCCAAATGACTGTCCAACTACGAAGGAAGAACTCTGTAAAGGAACATCCCAGAGGCCAGTTTGTTCATTTCAGAATAAGGATGTTTATGAAATCCCCAGATATGAGACAGTGACAGAGACAGGGGAACACAGCTCACAGTGGTTCTTCCCACCTACCACCAATCCTGATTCCAACAGAGACTGGAAGCTGCTGAACCCCCCAGCTGCAATTAGCAAGAACAATGCAGCAGGTATGGCTGTGGGAGAGTATCATAGGGGAGGATATGACTGGGAGACAGAGCCTGCCACTCCAAAGTAAGAGAGCTGTACTGGAGGTCAGGAAAGGGAGATAGCAGAGCTGGAGAGGGGCAGTGCTGAGGTTGTCCATCCACCACACGGCCCCACCGTAAACCCTGATGCAAAGGACGAAGGGACCCGCCATCCAGGACCCATGTCAACACAGAAGCATTTGTTTCTTTTTTTTTTAACAGTATCTTTTTTGAAAACCATGGTTGCCGGGCTCAGTGGCTCAGCCTGTAATCCCGTGCTTTGGGAGGCTGAGGTGAGTGGACTGCCTGAGTCCGCGAGTTCAAGACCCACCTGGGCAACTTGGCGAGACCTCATCTCTACAATAAATCAAAAAATTAGCCGGGCGTGGTAGCGCACGCCTGTAGTTCCAGCTACTTGGAAGGCTGAGGCAGAAGGATCGCCGGAGCCCAGCAGGTCGAGACTGCGGTGGCCAGGAGCGTGCCACTGCACTCCAGTCTGGGCGACAGAGTGAGACTCCAACTCAAAAAAAAAAAAAGAAAACTGTGGTAAATTCCTCATATCTGTTGTAGCACAAACTTGGTGGCTTAAAACAACATCCTCTCACAGCGTTGTAAGCCAGAAATCCAAAACCAAGGTGTTGCTGGGCTGTGCTCCTTTCAAGGGCTCTTAGGGAGAATCTGATCCTTGACTCTTGCAGCTCTGGTGACTGCCGGTTCTCTTTGACTTATGGATGCAAGACTTCGTCTCTGCCTCCATGGTCATACTGCCTTCTCCCCTTCCATGGATCAAGTCTCCCTTCACCTCCCTCTTCTAAGGACACATGTGATTGCCTTTACTCTCCACCTGGATAATCCATTATCATCACCTCATCTCAGGAGCCTAAACTTAATCACATCTGCAAAGGGTTGCTCTTTATTTCCAAATAAGGTAACATCTACAGGTTCCAAAAATTAGGACTTGATATCTTTGGCCTGCTACAGGTCTCTTCTTACCTTTTTATTTTTAAATCCAAAAATATTTAACCTTTTAAGACAGAAAAATGAGAGTCACAGGCCTAGAATATCCAAGCTGTAAGTAGCCTCAGAAACCAGCTAATCCCAGCCTCCTCCAACTGAAAAGAGGAGGCCTGGGAAGACAGTGATTTGTCCAGGATTACTCAGAAGCCCCAGCCTAGCAAATAAAAGCTATTTTCATCCATGACTTCTCCCGGGACATTTAAAGGAGTCCATTGAAAAGAATATTTTAGTACCCTCCTATCCATCCATTTCCTCTCTCCAACCCCCGCCACCTTCAACCGCCCCCACTCCCCCACCCCTGGCAAAAAAAAAAACCCACATGCATAAATTTTTGGCACATGGACTACATGCATAAAATGAGCCACATATCTACAACAAAAGGACATAATTTACCAAAAAGGCAACTTTTCATTTCTGCCCTGAGGGACTAACTCAAAAGTTCAAGCATTCTGGCCCAAGTCCACTCATGGACAATAAGAACTCAGACCTGTCCCACAGTGGCCTATGCGGGGAGCCACAGGAGAGGAGGGATCAGATCAGGGATGCTCTTTACTAAAAGAAAGCTGACATCATGGTGCACAGCCCATTGGCGCCATCATGGAGACTGGGAAGGAAGCCACTTCCATAGTGCTCACATTTTAGAGAGCATCACCATCACCTAGAGAGCTTGGTAAGTCGCAAGTTGCTGGGACCCACTTCAGAGTTTATGACTCTACAAATCTGGGGTGGGGCTCGATGATTTGCATTTTCTAACAAGTTCCCAGGTGATGGAGAAGCTGCAGCTCTGAGGGCAACACTCTGAAAACCATCGTTCTGTGGAGATCTAGACGGGGAACAGTGGAAATGAAACAAAAAAGGTTGATACCAGAGACAGTACCATGAGAATTCCTAGGTTTTTGGCAGATAAGAAGAAATGAAATTGCAGAAGGAGACAAAGGTGCCATCCACCAGAAGAGACACAGTACAAAGAGGGAATCCTTAGGAGGGAAAATGAGTTCTGCACCGGAGACACTAGTTTTGAAGGTGCCAGCAGGCCAGGTGAGGAAATTCACATACCAAGGGAGCAAGTTCATCACGAGAAGCAGTCACAGAACCTGGAGGTAACCTGCCTTTGAAGGGCAGGAGCAGCAATGCTGGCACAGGTTGATGGGAGGGGAGTGCTCAAAGAGCCAGGAGAACCTGAGAGTCCTCTTCAAGGAAGTGCAGAGAGAAAGGCTTCTGATGGAGGAGATGGTCAACAGCATGAATGCCACTGCAGACTTCAGAAAGGGTGAGGATGCAAGAAAGGGGCTTAGATCTAACAACTAGGTCACCGCCAGCACACGCAGCAGCTTGTGGGACAGAAGCCAGATTCGGATGGCAAAGCTAAGAACGTGAAAACTTTGGCCACAGGCTCTTCTTTGAAGTCTGGTGATGGAGGAGGAATAAAAAGCAGGGTTAAGAAAGACAATTCTGGGGGTAGCTTTCAGGCTGACATCCAGTTTCCCAGGGGTTTCCCCAATGGATCCAACTTTCATCTAAATTATTTAAAATAATGCCCATCACCAATATTATCCTCAGTAAAGGGTTAGTGAATGAATGAATGAATGAATAAGAAAATGTAACAATGCTACAATGAGAGGAGGAGAAACTTATTTTCACAATCGGTGTGTGACCATCCCTACTCAGCCACCACAGCCTCCTTACTTATCAGTGGTCCTCGCACTTGTTGTTCCCTCCTTCTGGAATGCTCTTTCCCACCCATCTAAGAGGCTTGCTTCCTCACTTCATTCAGTGCTGGGATCAAATGCTTCCTTCTTAAAGAAGTAACCTTTCTTTCTAAAACAACAACATCCCACCCTTCACACATGACCCAGTGAGCCTCTGACCCCTTGGACAGATAATCCGCTATGTTTTTCAATCTCAGCACTTAACGCACCTGACATATTCCAAATCTATTTGTTTGTTTGCTAGAATACAAGAGCCACTGGGACAGCGCTTTGGTGTGCTCATTCCCATACCCCCAGTGCCTAGTATCATTCCTGGCACACAGTAGGCGCTCAATAAATATTTAAGCAAATGAATCCACTACATCAGCTCTCTGGAATTCTCCCAGCCTTAATAGTCCCTTTAAGGGTTCCTGGAGGACTTTGCTTAAACAGTGGAAGGTATGGGGAGTACTAAAAACTCCTCCTCCTTTCTGCACCTGTGCAGTAATCAGATGAAAACTGATGACTGGCAGAAAAATCCAGCCACCATCTGGCTGTTCAAGGACCCCTCCCGGGTACTGACAGCATTGTCATTCAAGATAATGAAGATTAAAACCAACCATGATCCAGGGGGACAGACTCTCAGGAGGCAGCTTAGTTGGACTTAACCCGTTCTAAGCCAAGGAGCTCCCAGACATCCTGAGAAGAAGCCACCTTTCCCTGCAAGGGTGAAGGCAGGAGACAGGCAAGGATTCTGTTTGCAAGATTATAGATGACTTGTCCAAAGGACAGAAGGATGAGATGGAAAGACTCCGAGCAAAAGTGTTCCAGGAGGATAATGACTGTGGGGAGATGAGGGATTCTATCACAATGACAGATGTAACATACCATGTGCCCATCAGTCAACAAGGTCCTTTGGGCCGGGAACCAACCATGCTTTCCACTCATTTATTAAAGCCACGGCGTGTGCTCCCACCCTGACACTCAAGGCCGGAGACCCATGGCCACCACGTCTTCAAGAGACACTCCATCTGTGAAGTTTATAGGAAGAGGCTGTCCAGTTTAATCAATTTCCATGAGCAAGCACTGACCACATCTGATTACAACATAAAACCTGGGGGAGCTCTAGAGAGAAGAGGAAACCAACAACATGTAGATGCAGAGGCAGAGGGATGCTGTCGAGCTCTTCCTTCTTTCCAGCTCACAGGTAAAGAAATTGTCAGGGACGTGCTTCCTCTATGAGAGGCAGGAATCGGTTCAGAGTAGACTCTAGGGCCAGATGGCCCGGTTTTGAATTCCAGCTCTGCCACTTACCAGCTACATGACCTTGGACAGCTTATTTAACATTTCTATGCCTCAGTTTCCTCAAAGGTAGAACGTGAGTGACAAAAAGTAACTTGACTCCCAGGGTTACTGTGAGAATTAAATATGTCAGGCATAAAGAACAAGTGCTGATACACACAAGCATTATAGAAGCAGAAGAGGATGACGATGATGATGATGATAATGGCAACAAAGACAACTGTTGCCTCATGCCATTCAGACTGCTTTAACAGAATATCATAGACTAAGTGGCCTATAAACCACAGAAATTTATTTCTCAAAGTTCTGGAGGCTGGGACGATTAAGATCAAAACTCTGGCAGATTCAGTGTCTACTGAGGGTCCACTCCCTGGTTCATAGACAGCCATCTTCTTGGTGTGCCCTCACATGGCAGAGAAGGGGTGAGGGAGCTTGCTGGGGTTTCTTTATAAGAGAACCAACCCCATTCAGCAAGGTCCCGCCCCCTGACCTAATTACCACCTAAAGGCCCCACCTTCTGACACCACTGCCTTGAAAGTTAGGTTTCAGCATGTGAATTTGTGGGGGACACGAACATTGAGTCCACAGCAATGGTGATGATGATGATGGTGGTGGTGATGATGATGACAGTGGTGGTGATGATGATATTACACACATGTTGGCAGAGATCCTGAGAGTACAAAGGGCAAAGGAACATCCAAAAAAATAAATGACGCTGGGCTTCGTGGCTCAGTCTGTAATCCCGCGCCTTGAGAGGCTGAGGTGAGTGGATTGCCTGAGACCGCAGGTTCGAGACCCTCCTGGGCAACTTGGCGAGACCTCATCTCTACAATAAATCAAAAATCAGCCAGGCGTGGTAGCGCGTGCCTGTAATTCCGGCTACTCGGAAGGCTGAGGCGGAAGGATCGCCGGAGCCCAGCAGGTCGAGGCTGCGGTGGCCGGGAGCAGCCACTGCACTCCAGTCTGGGCGACAGAGTGAGACTCCGACTCAAAAAATAAAAAATAAAATGACATGAGGAGAGTTCTGTAAAAATGCAATATTTTGCCTTGCATTTGGGTGTACACTCACACCCTTCTTCCGCTTCTGCCTTCCTTTTCCTTCAGCCAACACATCTGGAGTTAGGGGTCAAAGTTTGGAGAGCTGGAAGACGATGGGAAGGAGTGGAGGAGAGCTGCCTAAGGATGGGGTGGGAAGCTGATCAGAAGCTGCCTCCTTTTCCCTCTTGTACTCTGCCGCTTATGCCTGCCCATGTCCTCAGATAGTCCCCGGGGCCCAAAGAAACACTATTGTGGCTGATAGTGGCACCCTGGCACCAGTTGCTGGAAAAGTAGTTTTTATTTTTTAGACAGAGTCTCCCTTGGTTGCCTAGGCTGCAACACTCACTGCAGTCTCAACCTCCTGGGCTCAGGTGGCCCTCCCTCCTCAGCCTCCCAAGTAGTGCGCCACCATATCCAGCAATTTGTTTTTTTCTTTTTTATAGAGATGAGGTCTCACCATGTTGCCCAGACTGGTCTCGAACTCCTGGGCTCAAGCAATCCATCTGCCTTGGCCTCCTAAAATGCTGGGATTACAGGTGTGAGCCATCACACCCAGCCCAAAAGTATTTTTAAGTTCCCAAAAAGGTAACTGAACAAGAACTTGCACAGTTTGTCTGTGCTTCGTGCCCCACCTTAGTGGCTTCACGCCCAACCTTCACAATCAAGTTCATAGGACCCTTTCACAGTCTGGCACAGACACACCACTAGCAAAAAGGAGAAGCTACAGGGTAGAGTCCTCACAAAACACACACACATGCACACACACAGACTTGAGCCCCCAAAGAGATTAACATTCAAGGTGTTGGCTTTGCACACAAAGTCCCTCCCACCCCAGGCCAGGCGTCATCCCCAGGCCCCCACCTCACCTGCCCAAATCTTCATTTCTGGGCATTTGTAGTAACAGCCTTCCAATAATGCCCGTTTCACACACCACAAACATTTCTCCCCTTTCTGTTCCTGCAGTTCCCACTGTTCGCAAGGCCCTCTCTCCTTTCTTTCACCTAACTAACGCCAACTCAGTTTTCAAGACTCTGGAATCAAAACTCTCCTTGGGAGCCTCTAGGCAGTGGCCCCTTTTCTGGGTTCCCACAATGCCATGCTTGCCCCACTGGAGTACTTTCCAAGTACTTTCAACCCCTACTAGGAACAAGGACCCTGAGTCTCAGCACCTACCATAATGCCCAGACTCTCAGGGCGCTCAGACATGCAGAGTTCTCTTAGTTCTCTGAGTCATCAGAAGGCACTCAGACATCTTCCACTCACATGCATGGCATCTCAGTCTCAAGGATGAAAAGTACCAGATGGTGGTGCCCAAGTACAAGGTACACTGAGAGCTCCCACCCAAGGGACAAGAGAGATCAGGAACAGAGCTGAGAGGAAATGGGGGTCCAGGCCGAAAACACAATGGGAGGGACCATGACAAACTCAAGCCTCAACCAGATGGGGTCAGTGACCAAGGAAGACAGGACCCAGAGCTCCAGGCTTCATGGAAGTCATTGGTCTCTCCATTATAGAACTCAGTAGAATACAAGTCAAGAAGGATCATTCAAGACACGACAATTCTGGAGGGCTAGGAATCAACTGGCCCCACTCACCTGGTGTAGGCTTGGGAAGCTGCAGCCCCAGACTTGCTATGGGCCGGGGCTCCCAGCTGCCATTAAGGGGACACCTTCCCTGGGAACCAGCCTGGCTCAGTAGACTGACACAGGGGTAATCCCCAGGCCCCCACCTCACTTGTCCAGATCTTCAGTTCTGGACATTTGTAGTAACAGCTTTTAGCTGTGTGGTTCTGGGGGCCGTTGACTGAAAGAATAGCTAATGCAGCTGCACAAAATTTTTTAACATCATGTGTTTTTTAACGTTTATTTTCTTCATGACCCTACCTATTCATGACATCACTTTTTGGCAGCACATACATTTGTGAGCAACTATTTTCAATTATGAAGCACACAAAAAGCAAAATTAAAACAAATATTTCTGACAAGCATCTTGAGAACACACTAAGAACTGCAACCACTTCCATTGAACCAGACACTGATAGATTAGTTTTACAAAACCAAGGTCAAACTTCCCACTAGTTTTATATTGTTCTCATTTTCCTTTTTTTTTTGAGTCAAAGTCTCACTTTGTTGCCTAGGCTGGAGTGCAGTGGCACGCTCACAGCTACCGCAGCCTCAACCTGCTGGGCTCAGGTGATCCTTCTGCCTCAGTCTTCCAAGTGGCTGGAGCTACAGGCATGCACCACCACGCCCAGCTAATTGTTCTTGATTTATTTTAGAGGCGAGGTCTCACCAAGTTGCCCAGGCTGGTCTCAAACCTCTCGGCTCAGGCAATCCTCTTGCCTCAGCCTCCCAAAGTGCTAGAATTACAGGCCTGAGCCACCACACCCGGCCTGTTCTCATTTTTCTAAACTTTATAATAAACAACATAAAAAAGAAGTCTTATAAAGTATATGCACTAACTATATTTTATGTGTGGCCCAAGACAATTCCTCTTCACTGGATGTGGCCCAGGGAAGCCAAAATGTTAGACACACCTGCTTTAGACCGAGGCCTCACAGGCACACTGGTCTGAGGTGTGGCTCCTGCCCTCAGGTGGGTTGACTCAGACCACAGTGATTCAGTAAGCCCCAGAAGGCACAGACGTCTTCAACAGGGAAATGTGTTCCAGAGAATCCCCCCATGCCCCATTGCAGGGGTAGGAAAAGGTCAACTCCAGAACCCCAAAAGCTTTCTGCTCACTAAGGAGATTATAACAGATCAGCCTGACGAGCAAGATGACTTTTATGTTAACCTTTAATTATATATGATCTCCTCAATTAGATTTTAAACTCCCCACTAATACCTAAACATCTGAATAGCACATTACCAATTACAAAGAGAAAGGACCAAGAAGGAGTTGATATAGCCAAAGAGCAGTCATCTTAACATTGCTTAGTTTTGTCATGTTTTTCTAACAATTCACTGTATTTACCCTCTAACCACTAGCCAAGGACAGCCCTGGTTCTCAAAGGTAGCCATTAATAACTGTTTTACAACCCCTTCCCAGCTTGTTTTGTACTAATTATCTTGTCTAGTCTAAGTTTTTGCCTAAACAAGTTAACCTAATCAGCCCTTTGTGACCTTCATGACACAGACAGACCCCATCACCATAGCAGCAGTTATGTGACTCGTCTACCCATCTGCCTGCCGTCCATTACCTGATGTCAGTACTTGTGCTTACCTGACCTTTGTGGGCAGACCACTACCCACTCACCTTAACAACCTGCCCCATCAAAGGGAAGGTTTAAAAGCATTCAACCTCAAGCAGCCATTTGCCATTGCTTTGCTAAGCTCTGGTCTGGCCATGTGTTCTTTGAGCTGTGGCTACCAAGTTTTCCTAAACTTTGGCCCTTTCTCCTACCTTGGGGAGATGTAGCTCCTTTATATCGTTCTCTCTCTCTCTCTCTCTCTCTCTCTCTCTCTCTCTCTCTTTCTCTCTCTGTCTCTCTCTAATTTCCTTTCCAAATAAACTGTATTTTCCAATCTAACTTCTGTGCAATTCTTTGCAACTTTTGTGCAGCACCAGGTCACAGACCCAACTATGGTCTGACCTAACATTTTGGAGGCCCTGCTGGGATTTTGACCTAACACAAAGTATAATCCAATCACTAACCCTGTGTTGTGGGCTGAATTGTGTGCCCCTACTAAAATCCACATGATAAAGTCCTAACCCCAGTACTCAAGAATATGCTTGTATTTGGAGACAGGGTCTTTAACGAGGTAATCAGAGTCAAATGAGAACATGTAGGGTGGATCCTAATCCATTGTACCTGGTGTCCTTGTAGGAAGCAGAGATTCGGATATAGACACACAGAGAGGAAAGACCATGTGATGACACAGGTAACAGTCAAGGAGGGAGGCTTGAGAAGAAATCAACCCTGTAGTACTTAGTTATGGCAGGTCTAGCAAACTGATACACCAGGTGAGGTCTGTCTTGATGTAAAATTGTTAACATTTTCCCAAAAGAAGCTAAATTCTGAGAAGCTGAGTAGCTTGCCAGAGCCACTTGGCCACGGAGTGGTAAAGTTGGGATTCAAGATAATGAAGCTGGCTCCTTCCAACACCTCCTGAAGTCTGGACACTTACCCAACAAATACTTACTTAGTGTCTACTATGTGCTAAGATCTTTTTTTTAAAGTGCTAAGGAGACCACAAGGACCAAAAAAGACAGTTTCATTTCTAGTTTAGCTTTCAGACAAATGAGAAAGAAAAAGAACCATAATCAAGAAAATGTACACATTTTTACCTTCAGAAATAACTGGAGAGTGGTAGGAAAATGAGTGATTTTTTTTTTCTCTTCCCATTCTATAGTTTTTGCTATAAACATTTAAGCCAGGCCGGGCCAGGTGGCTCAGCCTGTAATCCCAGCACTTTGAGAGGCCGAGGCAAGTGGATTTCCTGAGCCCATGGGTTTGACCAGCCCAGGCAACTTGGTGAGACATCGTCTCTATAATAAATCAAAAATTAGCCATGCGTGGTAGCGCATGCCAGTAGTTTGGCTACTTGGAAGACTGGGGCGGAAGGATTGCCAGAGCCCAGCAGGTCAATGCTGGGGTGGCTGTGAGCATGCCATTGTACTCCAGCCTGAGTGACAGGGTGAGACTCCAACTCAAAAAAAAAAAAAGAAAAAAGAGCCAGCAAGAAGCAGTGGTGGCTCACACCTGTAATCTCAGGACCTTTTTTTTTTTTTTTTTGAGTTGGAGTCTCACTCTGTCACCCAGACTGGAGTACAGTGGCCACTCCCGGCCACCGCAGCCTCGACCTGTTGGGCTCCGGTGATCCTTCCACCTCAGCCTTCCGAGTAGCCGGAATTACAGGCGCACACTACCACACCCGGCTGATTTTTTGTAGAGATGAGGTCTCGCCAAGTTGCCCAGATAGGTCTCGAACCCGCAGGCTCAGGCAATCCACTCACCTCAACCTCCCAAAGTGCGGGATTACAGGCTGAGCCACTGAGCCCGGCTACCTGCTCAGTTTTGCGTGAGGACAGATTGGATTTACTGAAAGTGGTGAGTACCTGGCTCCTCGCAGCCTTCACCTGTTTGGTCCTAATCGAATTCCTAGGAGCTGGAGCTTTGGAGGGCTTTCACATCCATGCTCTCCTAGGTGAGTAGAAAGGGCAGGGAATTTGTCCCATTTTACAGATGAGGAAACTGACACGCAGAGCCGAAGCTACTCTTAGCACTTGGTGACGGAGCCAGGACTGGAAACTCTTCGACCCTCACAGCCTCTGGTGTTGGAGATCAGCAGGGGTCGAAGCCCCTCTGTAGCTATGGGGGACGGAGGCTGTGGTGCATAAGAAGCCGACCTTCGTCGACGACAGTCATGATGCTCCCGACACCGTCAAAGCCACGCGGATGGAACTGCCATTCTTGGCGTCCGTCAGCTTTGCCACATCAAGGTTGTCCTTGAAGTCCAGTCTGGGGAAGGTGCCCGAGCGGGAAGGGACGCTGGACAGCGGCTGAGAATCCCCTCTTAGGTAAAACGAATGCAAACTTAACCCACAGAAGAAATCTGTTGAGTGTCTGAATGCTGTTACTGGTGATAAGCCAGCCCCGGGGACCACACGGACGGGCCGTAGCTCCGCGTGTCCCAACCCGGTACTGGTTTCCGTCCAGCCGCAGAGACACCGCCCCGGAGCACCCAGCCGACCGGAAAAGGACTGCGCAGGCGCACTGTGAACGCGTCCGCCGCCTCGGGGCGGTACTTGGTTGCTAGGAAACAGCCAGTCAGCGGCCAGGACGGTGACCAATGGGAAGCGCGATCTGGCCTGTCCGACTCATTTGAACGCGCGGCGCCGGGAGGAGACCGGCGCGGGCGGGGGAGGGCGTGGGGCGCGCTCCCCTGTGGCCCGGGCTCTGGTCTGCGGCGGAGCGACCCGCGAGCGAGCGGCGACGCCGGCAGCGGGGGACCGAGCAACGGTAAGCTCCGGCCCGGGCCCCCGGGACTCCTGCGCTCGGGTCCTCGCTTCCCTGGCGGGAGCCTGAGCCAGGCCTCCATTGTGCCGGGCGCGAGGGTGGCTCTGCCCCGCCCTGCCGCCACCCGGCGGGCTCCGCGGGCCCCCCTCTGAACTGGGCGGAGGGCCGTGCCTTCCACATCTGCGTGGGCGATCCGGACCCCCCACCCGCCCCGGCGCATCTGTGCAGGACCTAGACCGGGCCCGCACACTTGCCCCGGGGCCTGGCCCTTCTGCGTGGGCTCCGAGGAAGGATAGGTTTAGGACACCTCTGGGTTCCGCTGCACCCCACACGTGGAGACCTGGGGTCTCCTCACGTGAGCGTGGAGTGGCTGATCTTCCCAACACGCACCCTTCCAGAACCGATAGCAGCGTCGCAAGTGCCAGTGGCTGTGACTTAGTTACCCGGGCGCTCGGTCAACATTTGATGGGAGGAAGGAAGGAAAGAATGAAGTTATATACTTGTGACAAAAAAACCAGGCCTCTGTTACTCCTCCTAGGATGCGTCTCCTCTTAGCCTTGACCCTTTAGGGTACTGGATGTCATGAAAAAGATAAAGGCCGGTCTATGCCATAGAATTTAGGGGATTTTATTGAAGACATTCGTTCTTCTGGTATCATGGGGAAATGCCATATGTCATAGAATTCTGGTAGTCGTGGCTAATATTTGTTAAGCACTTAACAGCTTTGAATTAGCTCACCTTATGGAATAGATACTGCTATTATCTACAACTTACAGCCTGGAAAACTGAGGCACAGAGAAGTCAAGCCTAGCTCAGAGAAGAACAGCTACATTTCTCTGAATGAGCTTCTCCTCAATGTTACATTGTTTTCTCCAGTCTCCTCCCTGTTTTATTTCTTCTGCCATCACTATATCCCATGCTTCAAGGACCGTACAGGTGTCCAGTCTATCTCTGCCTATTTCGTTGTTGAATTCCCCCAGCCCCAGAGAGTTGTTTTAAGATGTTGGTCTTTATATTATCCAACCCAGCTCTATTTATACCTGTTTTTAAAAATATACAAGTAGCGACCGGGCTCAGTGGCTCAGCCTGTAATCCCAGCACTTTGGGAGGCTGCGGCGAGTGGATTGCCTGAGCCCACAGGTTCGAGACCAGCCTGGGCAACCTGATGAGACCTCGTCTCTACAATAAAATTAAAAATAGCCGGATGTGGCAGCGCGTGTCTGTAGTTTGGCTACTTGGAAGGCTGAGGGGGAAGGATCGCCAGAACCCAGCAGGTCAGCCCTGGGGTGGCCGTGAGTGTGCCACTGCACTCCAGCCTGGGTGACAGAGTGAGACTCTGACTCAAAAAATGTGTGTGTGTGTGTGTGTGTACAAGTAGCATTTTTTCTGTCACCCAGGC
>CAUYQG010068559.1:0-42204 GCA_963574415.1 Tarsius wallacei
GCCTGTAGTTCCAGCTCCTTGGAAGGCTGAGGCGGAAGGATCGCCGGAGCCCAGCAGGTCGAGGCTGCGGTGGCCGGGAGCGGCCACTGCACTCCAGTCTGGGCGACAGAGTGAGACTCCAACTCAAAAAAAAAAAAAAGATTCCAAAATAAACTCTGTGTGCTTTATCACCATCTGATGTGCCTTCCTTACAAAGGTTAAATGAAAGAAGTTTGTTGCACACAACTGCCAAAGTTAGAATTTCAGAGCTTGTGATTTAAAAAAATTTTTTAACTAGAATTTTTTTCTAAATTTATATTACAATCTTTTTTCATTGGTTTCTTTATAACTTAATTTTGGTTTTAACATAAATTTTTATTTTGTATCTGGCTTTAAAGGAATGTGTCTAATGTATGAAAAGCAAAGACACATTCAATTTGTCAATTTGTTCCGACAGCAGTATTTTGATTTCAGAATACATTCTGATAATTGTTATGTATTATTTTTAAATATTTACATATTATGCAGCATTTATGTATTAAGACATTGAAAAGGGGCTGACAGCTACTTGGAATCACCTGAGCCCAGCAGGTCAAGGCTGAGGGGGCTGTGAGCATGCCACTGCACTCCAGCCTGGACAACAGAGTGAGACTCCAGCTCAGAAAAAAAGAAAAGGGGCATAAGGGTAGTTTGACAAATATCTGCATATCGACCACTCAGCTTAGAAACTAAACATTGCCAATATCCCCATGATGGTTAATTTCACGTGTCTCCTTGACTAGACTATGGAACCTGTTTGGGGTTAAATATCAGTCTTGATGTTGCTGTAAAGGTATTTTTAATATGTGATTTACATTTATCATTTGTTTTGGGGGGGCAGGTTTGTTTTTTGGGGTTTGAGTTGGAGTCTCACTCTGTCATCCAGCCTGGAGTGCAGTGGCATGCTCACGGCCACCTCAGCCTCGACCTCCTGGGCTCAGGGGATCCTCCCACCTCAGTCTTCCAAGTAGCTGGAACAAGAGACATGTACCACCATGCCAGGCTAATTTTTTGTTTTGTTGTAGAGATGAGGCTTACCAAGTTGCCCAGACTGGTCTTGAATCCCTAGGCTCAGGCTGAAGTGCAGTGGCATACTCATGGCTTACTGCATGAACTCCAGCCTGATTGGCTAGTACTAGCTGTGAGCTGTAGCTTTTCTGGTCACTATTAAGGACCAGTCGAGAGAGGGTAGAGGCCTAATGGTGAGCTGATTGGTTGCTTGAGCCTAGGGGTTCAAGACCAGTCTGGGCAACTTGGTAAGACCTCGTCTCTACAACAAATCAAAAAATTAGCCTGGCCTGGTGACCCCTTGTCTCTGCTTCCCGGAGTGTTGGGATTACAGATGCAAGCCTCCGCACCTGACCACTTACTATTTATTTATTGAGTTGCAGATCTTACTCTGTCACCCAGGCTGAAGTGCAGTGGCATACTCATGGCTTACTGCAGCTTCAACCTCTTGAGCTCGAGTGATTATCCCACCTCAGCCTCCCAAGTAGCTCCCTTCCAAGTAGCAGGTACACACCATCATATCCAGCTAATTCTGAAAACTTTTTGTAGAAATGGGACCTTGCTATGTTGCCCAGCTGGTCTTGAACACCTGGCCTCAAGTGATTCTCCCACCTTGGACTCCCAAAGTGCTGAGATTATATGCATGAGCCACGTAGACTTTGTGTAAAGTAGCTTACCCTCCATCCCATGAGTGGGCCTCATCCAATCAGTTGAAGGCCTGGAGAGAAAAAAATGAGGGTCTCCCAAGGAAGAGGGGAACTGTCTCCAGACGACCTTCAGTCGCAAGACTGCAATATCAGCCCTTCCCTGGTGATGCGGATTTTTCAGGTCAGCCTGGTCTTCGAGAGTGTCAGCTCAATGGGTCGGCCAGCCATGCCCCAGAGAGGGCTGTGGAGGGGCTGATAAGCCTAGCCCCAGAAGTGTCAGCTCTGCTGGGCTGGCAAGCTAAGCCCTGAGAGTGTTGCTGCTTCAATAGGCTGGCAAGTCTAGCCCCCTGGGTGTCTCAGCTTCAGAGTCCCGCTTTCCTCCGGCAGCTCTCCTGGGTCAGCTGGCTCTGTCGGCTGGCAAGCCAGCCTCATGCGATGCACGGCTTTTCAACTCTGGCCATCTTCTGCAGCTCTCCAGGTCACAGCTTTTCAGGGTCGAGGTTCTTGTCTCATGCCCAGGAAGAATGAGGGACACGGACAGCCGGAAAGTGAGAAAACAGGACTTACTGGGGACAGAAAAGCTCCCACGGTGGAGGGGACCCAAAGGGGTTTACCCTCTGGGGCCGAAAACCGGGTGCTTATATATCCCTGAGTCCAAGCTGATTGGCTAGCACTAGCTGTGAGCTGCAGCTTTTCTGGTCAATATTAAGGACCAGTCGAGAGGAGGTAGAGGCCTAATGGTGAGCTGATTGGTTGCTTTTCGATTCCAGCAGCGAGGACTTTAGCTCTAACTTGAGAGGCTGGCAGGGAGCTTGTTTACCAGTGCTGAGCCTGAGGGGCTTGCCAAGAATTTGTTACATTACTACCGTTACCATTATTGTCTGTCTAGCCCTTCTCTAGCTATCTTCTGTCTCACTCCCCGCTGTGGAGTAGTAAACCTAACTGCCGTTAGAGAGTGAGGGCGATGACCGGTCTGGCTACCTCCTGCTGGCTACTTCCTACTGATCGTGGGTGTCCTATGGGGATGGCATCAAGGGATCCTCTGGAGGGCGATCTAAAGGTCCTCAGTAGAAAGAACCTTCCATCTGCATCACCATTTGGAGTTTGATGGTCTCTAGGCGAGAAGAAACAAACTTTACTGGAAGGTTAACTATATACATAAGCAAAACATAAAGGAGCTATTAAGGGAAAAGCCCATGTCCATATATTGGAAATCCCCAGAGAATAAAAAAAGACTGTAACCAACTGGGTCCTGAAACTGCCTGTTCTCGTAAAGAGTCAACGATTTTATTATTGTTTTATAACCTGTAACGTCTCTTTTACTTGGGAGGAAGTGTTAATACGGAAACAAGTTTCATTTAATAACACGCGTGTTCTTTCTCATTTAATAGCACACATGTTCCTCCACGTCCCACTGTGAGGATATCTAATATTTGAATAATTACCCTGTTGAGCCACACAATGGACGGCGCTCAGAAGAAACTAGGACTAATGATATTAGAAACAGGAAGCAAGATAGAGTAGGCATTTTGCTTGTTCCTGAGGGAAACTTTTAGAGAAGAAAACAATCCCATGGACGGCTCAGGATTAAGGGGTCTTGACAGAGACGTCTAACAGTACAAATCAAAATGAAAACAAAGGCAGCAAGTATAGGTATAACTATAAGGAGGAAGTTCATAGGCTGTTAATTAGTGGCACTTATCTTTTACTACCTTTTTTTTTTTTTTGACTTGGAGTCTCACTCTGTCACCCAGACTGGAGTGCAGTGGCCACTCCCGGACACCGCAGCCTCGACCCGCTGGGCTCCGGCGATCCTTCCGCCTCAGCCTTCCAAGTAGCTGGAATTACAGGCGCACGCTACCACGCCCAGCTAAATTTTTGATTTATTGTAGAGAGGAGGTCTCGCCAAGTTGCCCAGGCAGGTCTCGAACCCGCGGGCTCAGGCAGTCCACTCACCTCGGCCTCCCAAAGTGCAGGATTACAGGCTGAGCCACCGAGCCCGGCATCTTTTACTATCTTTAATTTGATTCTGTCTGCTCTTCCAGATCAGCTGAAGCAACTTCTCCTAGACTCTACGCTTTCATTCTAGTATGATGGATCCACAAGTAAATACCTGTAAACTTTATTGCTGATGGGGTGGAAAGAAGAACAGTGTAGGGTCCTTCCCAACCTGGGTTCAAAGAAGTAGACAGAGAAGGAAGGGCCTTCACCAATACCAAGTCTCCTGGACTGAACAGGGGTGACTCTAGGTCCCGGGATTGGGCCTGTTGGTTGTCTTAACGCTTGCTGAAAGTAGGCCAAATAAGTAACATACTTAGTTAAGTCTAAGGTCTCTTGGTCCAGCAGGAGATCAGTGACTAAGAAAGGCCATCCATATATCATTTCAAAGGGGCTTAGCCCCAGTTTTGAAGGAGTGTTTCTAATATGTAGTAGGGCAATGGGAAGGAGAGTGAATCTCCTGTGACAGCTTTTTGAGGTGCCTTTTGATGTCATCCATTTTCTCTACTTTCCCTGAGGACTGT
This sequence comes from Tarsius wallacei, assembly GCA_963574415.1. Lineage (NCBI taxonomy): Eukaryota > Metazoa > Chordata > Mammalia > Primates > Tarsiidae > Tarsius > Tarsius wallacei. The sequence continues at coordinate 4,196 of CAUYQG010068559.1, forward strand.
GGTCTCCAAGCACACAGTGCAGATTGTATTGTATGTCCGATGCCTTTGAGACTCCCTGGGTGACCGCTGCTTTGAAGGAGGGACCATCGTCACTCTGGAGGTACTTAAGTAATCCAAAGCAAGGGATTATTTCATTGAGCAATGCTTTTGATCACCTCAGAAGCCTTCTTCATCTGACATGGGAATGCTTCTACCCGGTTCGTGAAAGTATCTACCCCTACAAGGAGATACTGGATGCCTCTGACTTTTGGCATATGCGTAGTCTATCTGCCAGTCCTCCCCTGGGTAACCTCCCTTTCTTTGCATTTTAGAAGGAAGAATTTGCCTATTGAGGGGATTGTTTGCAAGGCAAATTTCACAAGCATTAACAACCTGTTTGACTGTTTCTCCTCGACCCCGCCCCCAACAGCCTTTGAGTCAGTTGGAAAGCTTTATCTCTCCCAAGGTAAAAGGTCTGATGGAGGGTTTTAAGAACCTTCCATTGGCAGAAGATTGACAGCTGAAGTTTGCCATCCTCTGATTGCAGCCATCCCGAAGGCTGAAAAATGTATCCCTGAGATGTAGCCCATTCTATCTGTGCAGGAGAATATTGGGGTTTTACATCTTTTGAGGGGCCCTCCCAAATTAGAGGGGCCTCAAATGGATCAGAAATCTGGGTTTTCCTTGCTGCTAACTTGGCTGTTAGATCCGCTAGTTTGTTTCCTTCAGCTATTTCATCTGTTCCCTTCTGATGGCCTTGACAATGTATTATTGCCATTTCCTGAGGGAGGAAGACTGAAGGCAATAATTGGTTAACCTCCCATTGTCGGTTTAATAGCTTTTGGCACCAACAAGGCTACTGCTGTCAGTGCTCTTCGGCAGGCTGGCCACCCCTTAGCCACCAGATTAAGCTCCTTGCTTAAGTGGTCCACAGGTTGTTGGGCTGGACCCTGAGTCTGGGTCAGAACGTCCAGTGATGTGGCAGGAGAGGGGTTGGTAGCAGTTAAAGGTATTTCCTTTTGAAAGCCAAGCGGCAAGCTCTAAAGACCCCCCCAGGCTGGTTTTGTTTGAAAAGGCCAAATGGCTAGAGACTGATGGCTCTCATGGAAATGCAAAAGAGTAACTAATTCACAGACTTATCCAAAGCCCCTCTTCTGAAGTTGATGGTTTACAATGCTGCAGTTCCTGGAAACCATTTGTTCTTTAAAAAATCTGATTTTTCTGAACACCACCTTCCAAAGGAGATGTGTAATCGCTCAACACGACCCCCGTCCCTTACCTAAACGAAGGTATAAGACCCCGCTTCTCCCGTTCTGCAGGGGCTCGATCTGGATGCATTAGCCCCTCGAGCCTGCTGGGCCGGCCAGCGTAATAAAGTGCCACTTCCTATAATAGTCTCGGTGCCACGATCTCTCTGTCTTCCCACTACATATCTGGTGCACTGGCCAGGAAATGGAGAGTTTGGAGATGGTGTGTTCCACCTCCTTTGTCATCGGGGTGTGACCCCCAGGGCAACGGGAAGGGCAATCTCGCCTGGCGTGCAACAGACCTTTTGATCCATAGGAGGGAGGTCCCTCCCAGCTCACTGAGGCTCAGACCACAAAAGCACAACAGGAACCCAAGAGGCGAGGAACTGGCATAAGGACGACCACCTGATGGAAAGGACAGAAAGACCACCCGACGGAAAGGGTAGGAATAAGGGCCTTTGCATAGACCTGCCAATGGATGGCAGAAGGGGAGCTTGGTCACCTCCTGGGGTCCACTAGTAATCTCCAGCCTGAAGGAAAGGGGTGAAAGGCAGTGGAAGGAAACACTGTCTGAAGATGACCCCGTAGACTCCTAGGATTAGGACGGAAGGTTGAAGAATGTGCTGTGTGATTGTGTGTGAATGAGACGGACTGCGGGAGGGCTCCGCATAAAGTTAGTCTGCGCTGGGGGTGTACCAACCTGCCAAATGCTGAAAGGTGTCTGAGATATCTTCGTGAGGAGTATGACTGGAGGGAGAGAAAACGGATGTTTCCCATAACCCTCATTCTCTTATTTGTGTGTGTCTGTCGTTTTGAATCTGCTGAAGAGCTGGTTGAGTTATTATGCTTTGTTTGATGGGACATGTCGTCTTTTAAAAACTTGATTGGCGCATGTTTCTTTATGTCATTTTATGTCTCCCCTTATTTGTGTGGTGTTTTCTCCCAACCCGTTGGCACTGTTAAAATTTCTGCCTATTGTTGTTAAGGTTGTGGGAAAATTGCCTGCTGCGTATATGAAGTGCTACCGGTTATCTTAAATTCTTTCCGGGGACCATGCCCCCTCCCTTCCTTAGCCTGTGTTCTCCTTCATAAATTCTGAAAGAGCTCATTCTAATCCACCTGTGAGGAAACGTAGAAATGTCTCTTAATATGCTACTTAGCCTTTTGCTAACTCAGTGCAAGTTAATGCTAGCCTTGGAGAAAATAATTTTGTAATCTTTCTCTGGTAACTAAGGGAATGAATAGGCTGTTCTTGTTTTCAAATGCTAAAAGCCAGGTGAGTTGAGAGTAAGTCTGTTTTTAAAGGTTTAGGTCTTGCCTAAGATCGTAATCAACTGCTTGTCCCTGTAAAACTGTTGGGAAGTCTCTTAGAGTTGTGTAATGTATGCTGAGTCCCTACTTTATATTGTAATGCTAAATAACACTAATGCTTGCTTTTTTGGCTATGCCTAACTAGCACACCTCTTACAAGACTGGTAACGTTTTAAGTGCTGAATACTTTGCAGGACTTAATAAGGCATGGGAACTGGCCATTGCCACCTGATTAAGTCACCTTGTAAGCTCGGTACTTCACCTAAGGGACAGGTCAAGTACTAGGCACACTCTGTGGAGCATAGAGTGAGACCTAATCACTCTCATTTAATTGTCCACATCTTACAACTAAGGCTACTGTTTAGTAATTCATGAGGATTTTTAACAATTTTGCCTGTTCATAATTAGGAATAAGTAGGAACAGATCATTTTACATCTGCGTGGTCTGTTCACTCTAAAAAGGGTTCGTACCAGGCCATTTTTGTGGACATCATTGGAAAGTCGCGGAGCAAAAGAAAAAAAAAGGGGGCTTCAAGGAAGGCTGAGAACACCCAGCCTGGGAGAAGCCATCAGGGTTCCAGGGACTCCTGGCATTGCTGTTCACGACTTTATTTAGTTATTTGTTTGTTTTAGAATTCTCTTTGAGGAATAAATTGCAAGCATTCAAAACAAATTCTGGGTTTTCAAAAAATATGACCAAGAAAATATGCAATAATCTGTACCCTCAGACACACCCCCATGGGACAGATTTTGAATGATTGGAGCAAATTAAAATTATGTAGTTTAATAACAATAATAAGTGCATTATTAAAAATCAAATTTGAACTCACTACAAGTTAGCAAATAATAAGATTTGGAAAAGAACAAGACTATCTGGCAATTAAATTCACTTTGTAGACCTAAGGAAAAATAAAATGGTCAAAAGTTCTGTATGCAGAGCCATTTTAAAAATTTATTTCACTCCTTTGCAAACAAGATTATATCCTATGGAATATTAAATGCCAAACTCCAGAGGCTTAACTCAGGACTATGAATACCAAACTCCCAATTATAGAAAGCCTCTGAAGTTCTTAGAAACTGAAACATTAAGAAAAAAAAGGAGAACTCCAAAATGAGCACCAGCCAGAGGAAAGGTAAACAGACCTATTGGCAGTTGCCACTAAAGGCAAAGCTCCAGCCACCCAAAAGAGGCCTGATAAGGATAAACCTGCTAAGGGGGATGGTATCAGCTGCTATGAATGTGGCCAATCTGGGCACTTAAAGCACAATTGCTCTTGATGGCCTAAGCCCCCAGGTCCAACATCCGGATTAAAAAAAAAAAAGCCACTGAAAGAGATGGTGTGGCCTCTCCTGAAGGGGGGGGAACACCTGGCTCGGTGATGGTGGCTGTTGACTGAAGGGGGAGGGGCACGGCCCAGCATAGCGCTCTGTTTGCCATCAACCCAGAGAATCCTTGGGTCTATATGAATGTGGCTGGGGTCCAAATTAATTTCTTAATTAATATTGAGGCTAAGTTTCTAGCACTTGTGCTCATACTGAACTTCTTTCTCCTAAAACCTGCTTTCTAGGGGGAGTTAAAGGTGTTCCAAAAGTTAAATGTTTCACCTAATGGTTACTAAAAGGTGAATTCAAATTATAACTGTAAAAGGTTGTCTATGAATCAATAAAAAGGAAAGCAAAAAGCAAAGGAAAAATATAAAAAGGTTGTTGGTATACAAATAAGGTTTTACTAAAAAAACAAAAAAGGAGGAATATAAGAAAAGGGATATTTTTATCTAAAAAAGAAATCTTATGTGGTAAATTTCTGTCCTATAATAAAGTAGATAGTTATCTAAAAAAATTTTTTTAAAAAGGGGTTAAAGAACAAAAATAAAATAGTATAAGTGTACCAAAAATGGTATCAGAAAATTTATGAAAAAATGTATATACAGAAGAAATTCTATAAACAATCTAGGCATAATAAAGTCTTTTCTGGATGCAAGTCTCCAAACATTTTCAGATTTCTCTTCAAATTTTATATAGGATTTCCTTGAGTGCCTAGTTCAAATTATAATCTAAAACAATCTGTCAAGCTACCATTATAGTCCAGAAATACAAAAGCTAGTACTTGTAATAAAGCCACAGAAATTAAAGTTTATCATTTAAGTTATGCTAATAACTTCAGGCCTTGTAGCTTTTGTACAAAAGATAAATCAGCCACTACCTATAATTGTCAAAATGTATGCCTGACTTTATTCCTTTTATTGAACCAGAATCCAGTAATTTCATGCCCACATAACGGTCATACAAGAATTCCAGTCAGTGCCTGCAAACAATGCCACTGCTGAAACAAATCTGGATGCCTCAAGTCAGACAGGGAGAGATTTTCAATCTCTGGCTAGGCAGGACTGCGCCCATTATCAGCTCTGAAGAAATTACAGAAAACGGACCTTCACCCTTCAGCACCCCATATGATTATGGGATCGGAAAATCTCTAAAGAATAAATAATTGAGACAGGGTAGCTAGCACAGGCTAGACATAAATAAATTTCCTATAAGTAGGTTTTAGAAGGTGTTCAAATGTTTCTACTGCAGGCCGAGTGGCAACCTATCCCACCCCTTGGCAAATCCAGGGAAAACTCCATCAGATGTAGAACTAGGGCAGTACAATCTTTCAATTTGCGGTTTAGCACAATAATCACTAGAAATCCTTTGGAGACACAAGTAAACTGAACATAGTATTTGGTATTGCATCGCTCAGGATCCAAGTCAGTCCCTGAAATGGAGTTTGTTAAACCTTTGAAATGATTTAATGGTAGGCCTTTTTCCTACACCTCTGAAGGAAAGGGGGCCACAAACATAAATGCTCATAAGAAAATATGTTGTCCATTTAGGACAAATTTTAATCACAGTTTATAACCTTACTTCCCTAGAAACTTCCTGGACCATGAAAAACTCAAACATCCCAGGGGAGTAAGTGCTGCTAAAAATTGAAGAAAGGAAGGACCCAACCAACAACTGTGAGAAAAGAAAAAAGGACTCTAAGGGTGTCCTGTTCCTATACTTGTCTATAGAATTTAAATACCTAACTTCTCTATCATGATGAAACCCCTCTATGAAGCCTTAAAGGCGGCGGGGGGGGGGGGGGGTTTGAACAGAAGCCCCAGCTATGGGAAAAGGCCCAGAAACAGGTTTTTGATTAAACAGGCTTCTTGCCTTTGCCTTTTGAAATTCTTTATAGGCAGCCACCCCCTCTCGTTAAGGGCATACAGGAGACTTAAAGGAAATAGGAAGTCTTACCTTAAAACAGCAAATACAAGCCTTAGGTTCAGTCCTAAACGCCATCCATTGTCAAGTCAGAGAATGATTGCCAATTAATTTAACTACCGATGGCCATTCTTTTAAGCCAGGTGATATGGTATGGGTAAAAGAATGGAATGTACAGCCTCTAAAGCCCCTCTGGAGGGGACCATTTACTATTCTTTTATATAGCAGAATTAATCCGGCCTTCCAGGACTGGGAGTGCACCGCAGATTTGGCAACACCCATTAAACTGACCCTCCAGAAAGTCACCGAGCCCAACAGAGGACCTGGAACAAATTTCTCAAGCTCTGCTCTAGAAGCCTGTGGATACTTCAGCCCTGCTTCAGTCAGACACCGGAGGCTGACTGATCGATGCACAGCAGAAGATTGAGGATTCAGCTTAAGAACTCCACGGACATCACTTATAAGCCATTGTTTTGCTTTGTCAACCTTTATCTAAGCTAAACTGTCATTTTTTTTTTTTTTGAGTTGGAGTCTCACTCTGTCGCCCAGACTGGAGTGCAGCGGCCGCTCCCAGCCACCGCAGCCTCGACCTGCTGGGGCTCCGGCGATCCTTCCGCCTCAGCCTTCCAAGTAGCTGGAACTACAGGTGTGCGCTACCACACCCGGCTAATTTTTGATTTATTGTAGAGATGAGGCCTCACCAAGTTGCAATCCACTCACCTCAGCCTCCCAAAGTCACGGGATTACAGGCTGAGCCACCGAGCCCGGCTTGCCACTTCTTATAATAGTCTTGGTGTCACGACCTCTCTGTCTTCCCACTACAACATCACTTCATCGTTTGATACAGTCTTTGAAGCATCTAAGCAGTAAATGAAGGCCTGGTTGTGCCTCAGTAATGCTGTTCTTTCAATCATCAGATCAAAGCCGTTGAGTAGGAAGAGAATTTGAGCTTTAGGAGGCCAAAGAATGACAAGCAAAAGTGGACAGACCAAAGAAGAAAAAGGGAGGAAGTCATATTTGGGACTTAAAGTATCCTCTTTTGTGCCAAAACATATGAGTGGATCCAAGTATAATAATACTTGAAGAAAGGACCAAGAAGAGGAATACCTCCCTCTGGTGGTAAGGAATTATATATCACAGGTCAGATTTTTTAAATTCTAGAGGAAATAAACCTCCTAAAATCTAGCTTATGGTTATGGGAAACTTAAAGAAAACATTCTAAAAATTGAAATCTATAAGAAAGCAAACTTCCGGGAAGTGTGTATTCAGGGCAACTTGTATCTATGCTCCCAGCTGCAAAATACAATAATAAAATAATATAAAGTTTCCAAAAGAAATTCTCTCCTGTGAAGAGGGAGCAGGAGGTATGGGAAAAGACCAGGTATTGATTAATAATGTGTTTTCCCTAAAGGTACCATGTTCCTGGTAGATGTTAGTTTAAAGTTCCATTTTATATACTTAGAATCTTTATGTAATAGGAGTTCTAATTTGAGCTTAATCTGCAATTCAGACATGTCTGGGTATATCTGAAGAAATAGAGTGTTGGCAGGCCTGAAGCCAATTTGCACAGTGACTAAGGAGCCTGCCAGAGAGAACAATTCAGCAGGGCACGAGGAGTCCTGCATGAGCTTGACCTATAACAAAACCACCACCATAGGGGTAGAGAGGCATTTCTCATTATTTCACTAAAATGCCTGACAAACACTGGGACATAAACAGCATCGCTCTCTTACTGTTCACAGAGTGTAACTCAACAGGGAAAGGAAGAGTTCATCACACAAACAGAACAATGTGCAGCCTTCGAATCGTGAGAACTCCAGCGCTTCTTTTACTTCAGGAGATGGCAGCTTCTGGTGGGACATGGCAGCATCCAATGGATGCCAACTGGGGATCACAGTATTTTAGCAGAAGACAGGGATGGCTAACCAAAAAAGCAAAATCCAGCAGATGCTAGGCGGGTGACTGCTGGGGTTAGCCAGAGTCGGAGGAAAGCTGAGCAGATGTTAATAAGAGGCTATCTGAAGTTCCCACTCCTCACTGGGGATTCCCCAGAATTGCATGTGGTGGTGGTGGGAAGAAGTGCTTAAGTCCTGTGTAAGGAGGTGATGGAAAAATCTAGCAAAATGTGGGTTACTACCACTAGTGATATTCTCTTTATGTCCCAGATAAGGCCAGGGAAAGTCTGTAACATTTAGGAAGGTTTTATCTTTTCCAGTCTTCCAGTTATTCAATCAGTAGATGGAAGCTCCTGTACCCGAACCTTGCTTCTCTTATCTCCCATATTAAAGTAATGCCCCCTTATTCATGGTTTTATTTTTGGTTTTAGTTACCCATGGTCAGCTGTGGTCTGCAAATATTTAATGGAAAATTCCAGAAATAAATAACTCATACATTTTAAATTGGGTGCTCTTCTGAGAAGTATCATGAAAGCTTGTGCGGTCTGCTCTGTCCTCCCTGGACATGAATTGTCCCTTTATCTAATGTTTCTTCATGTAGTTACTCACTTAGTAGCCATCTGGGTTATCAGATCAACTGTGGTGGTATCGCAGTGGTTGTGTTCAAGTAACTCTTATTTCACTTAATATTGGCCCAAAGGTGTAGAAGTAGTGATGCTGGCAATTCAGATATGCCAAATGGAAGCCATGTAGAGCTTTCTTTAAGTAAAAAAGCGAAAGTTCTTGATTTGATAAGAAAAGAAAAAAATCATATGCTGAGGTTGCTACGATCAACGTAAGAACAAATCTTGGAAGAAATTCATGGTTTTGCTGTCACTCCTCATACTGCAAATGTTATGGCTGCGTGCATGATTAGAGCTCAGTTAAGATGGAAAGGGCATTCAGTTTGTGCAAGTCATGAACTGAAACTTGTTCTGATTGATGTCAATTGGGTTGGGTACTATTGGAGGTTTCAGGCATCCAGTGTTGGTCTTGGAATGTATTGTGGATAAGGGGGACTACTGTATGGTGTCAAAATGAAGGTGAATTAACAGATGAATGGATAACCAAAATGTAGTGCAAATATATATATGTTTATATATATAAACACACACAACATATATACACACATATGATGGAATATTATTCAGCCATAAAAATGTTGTGACATATGCTACAACATACATGAACCCTGGAACAGGCTAAGTGAAACAAGCCAGACAAATATTGTATGATTCCACTTAAATGAAATGAAATACCTAGAATAGGCAAATTCACAGAAACAGAAAGTAGAATGCCAGGAGATGTTAAGGGATGGGGAGGAGGGAATGGGGAGTTATTGCTTAGTGGGGTGATGAAAATTTTTGGAAATAGGTAATGGTAACAGTTTCATAACACTGAGACTGTGTTAATGCCACTGAGGTGGACATTTAATGGTTAAAATGACAAATTTTATATGATCTACATTGTATAACAATTTTTAAAAGGTAAACAAACAAAAGAAGAAATTGAGCCAGTTCCAGCCTAGCTTAAGGAATAGAGAAGCAAGACACTGAGGACTTAATAAGGGGAAATCATAGACTGTGAATCAGAAAAGCTGTAGAGGGTGTCTAGTCTAACCCTTAATCAGCATATGAGTCCTCTTTAGCTTCCCCTGATGTGTGTGCCCAATGAGTCTACTCCCTCATGAGACGATTACTCTTTTTTTTTTTTAATTGTAGAGATGAGATCTTGCCAAGTTGTCCGGGCTGGTCTTAAACCCGAGGGTTCAGGCAATCCCCTCACCTTGGCGTCCCAAAGTGCTGGAATTATAGACTGAGCAACTGAGCCTGGCCAAGAAGGTTACTCTTAAGGCTGCACAGGCCAGCCTAGCATGAGCTTGGTGTCTCTGCAGCTCCCAACCCCTGAATTTCTGGGTAATCACGGTGGCACTCAAAGGAAACTAAATGGTGGAAAGGCAGAGGGCAGTGGAAGAGCTTCAAACCAGGGCACATGATCTTCCTAGCAGCTGGGATCTAGAACAGCGATAAAATGTTTTCTAAAGACTCATATCAAATGTAATTGAATACCAGGAGCAATCAGGAGAAATGGGTGATTGTCTAGAAATGAAGCAATATTGGCAGAATTGAATATTGTACTGAAGTAGGTTCTTTGTTCATCTGTTCTGTATACATTGCGTCTTTATACTTGTGCTGTTCTTAAAATTAAAATTAATTTTTTTTAAATTTAGAGATGGGGGGGGATCTCAGTATGTTGCCCAAGCTGGTCTTAAACTCCTGATCTTAGGTGATCCTCCTGCCTCGGCCTTCAAAGTGTTGGGATTCCAGGCGTGAGCCACTGTGCCTGGCCTACATGTGCCATTGATGAGAAACGATGAAGCACTTTGTTTCAGGAAAGAGTCAGCTGGGCTCTTGACAGCACTCTTGACCAACAGACAGTTGTGGTTGAAGGTGGAGATGATGCTAACAGTCACTGACTGACAACTGATGTTGGGAGGATCTTGTCAGTAGGCTGGAGGAGGCAAGGCTTCAGGTACAAGACTGCCATGGAAAGAGCAAAGCCACATGTGCCAAAGTGCCAAACAACCAATTCTTCCCTACTGGGGCAGGACGAAGTCAAAATACAATTTATAGGAATTCCCTAGCTGCCGTCTTAGTCATTTAAGGATTTCATCAGAAAAAGCATCTAGAACGTAACAACCCAAAGGAGGCTTAATTTTTGTATTTAGTACAAAGCTACAAAATTTAAGTGAATAATGACATAATCAAATAGTTCTTGATATTTCAAATGAACTTGTGTTTTTTATTTTTTTTGAGTTGGAGTCTCACTCAGTCGCCCAGACTGGAGTGCAGTGGCTGCTCCCGGCCACTGCAGCCTCGACCTGCTGGGCTCTGGCGATCCTTCCGCCTCAGCCTTCTGAGTAGCCAGAATTACAGGCACGCGCTACCATGCCCAGCTGATTTTTTTTTTTTTTTTTTTGATTTATTGTAGAGATGAGGTTTCGCCTGCCCAGGTGGGTCTCGAACCCACGGGCTCAGGCAATCTACTCACCTCAGCCTCCCAAGGCGCGGGATTACAGGCTGAGCCACCGAGCCCGGCTTGAACTTGTATTTTTATCTTTTTATTTGATCCTCACAGAAACTCCCTAAGGAAGGGAAGATAAGATTATCTTCATTGTTAAGATGAGTACACTGAGGTTTAGAGAAACTTAGTGACTTAAGATCACAAAGTATTAAGTGACAGGACAGAGTTTTAGACTAAAGGTCTGTTGCTTTTCCTTTTACTTTATTAGTCAGTTAATAAATATTTTATTACGATTAGCCAGAGGTGGTCTCAATTTCAGATCCAGAGACAAACTGGCTTGCAAATTCCTGGAAAATTCTGGGAAGTAGCAAAGAAAGCAGATTTGGAGCTATTTACGGAGAAGTGAGATTTTAAGTTGGGGGAAAAATGTGGAAGAATCAGTGAATATTAAAAATGCTGCTATGGTCTGAATGTTTATGTCCCCTTCAAATTTATATGCTGAAATCTTAACCCCAAAGAGATGGTATGAGGAGGTGGGCCTTTTGGGAGGAGATCAGGTCATGAAGGCAGAGCCCTTATGAGTGGGATAAGTGCCCTTGTAAAATAGGTCCGAGGGAGCTTATTTGCCTTTTACCTCGTGAGGACACAGAGAGAAGGCAGCTTCCTTGAACCAGAACTCAGGCCCTCATCAGACGCCAGATCTGCTGGCACCTTGAACTTGATCTTGGACTTCCTGGTCTCCAGAATGGTAAAAATACACTTCTGTTGTTTATAAGTCACCCAGTGTATGGTATTTTGTTGTAGCAGCCTGAACTAAGACAGATGCCCAATGTACTGGCTTGTTTCCTTCCCTTCTTTTCCCCTCCTCTTCTTTCCTCTCCAGTCCTCTTCCTCCTCTCCCCTCCTTTCCTATTTTTGCCCCAGAAGAACCTTTTCTGAGTTCAGTTTTCATGCCCTATGCTATGGGTATCTTGACAATAAAGTGAGGTTTAAGTGAGGATGCTGACTGTGGTTACTTAGTTGCCCTGCAGGGTGCTTTGTATATGGTAGGTTCTCAGAAAATGTACTGGTTTCAGAAATGATATTTTGGGAGTACTTCAGTAATATCTGTTTAGACTTTGAAGTTTTCCAAATATATGCAGCTATACTGACTGTCTCAATGGGTTGTGACTTAGTATCCTCACAAAAAAATTGCCTTTTTTTTTTTGAGTCAGAGTCTCACTCTGTCGCCCAGGCTGGAGTGCAGTGGCACACTCACAGCCACCCCAGCGTTGACTCACTGGGCTCAGGTGATCCTTCTGCCTCAGACTTCCAAGTAGACAGAACTACAGGGGCGCGCTACCACGCCAGCCTAATTTTTTTAATATATTGTAGAGATGTGGTCTCACCAAGTTGTCCAGGCTGGTCTTGAACCCCTGGACTCTTGCCTCAGCCTCATAAAGTGCTGGGATTATAGGCTTGAGCCACTGTGCCTGGTCAAAAAATTGCTTTTTGAAATTATAGTATGTTACAGTTTTATTGAAAAGGAAGCAAAGCTGTGATTGCAACCATATGCAACCATATCCTAAAGTTTGAAGATTTCCTAGAGAGTATTTACTGTTATTCTTTTTCTCTCACTCTCTTGTTTTGGTTTTTTTGAGTCAGGGTCTCACTCTGTCATCCAGGCTGGACCTCAGTGGCACAATCACAGCTCACCTCAACCTCGACCTCCTGGGCTCAGGTCTTCTTCTATCTCAGCCTCCCAATTAGCTAAGACTATAGGTGCGTGCCATCATACCTGGCTAACTTTCTGATAATTTGTAGAGACGAGTTCTTGCCATGGCTGGTCTTGAACTCCTGGGCTCAAGCAATCCTGCCTTGGCCTCCCAAAGAGCTGGGATTATAGGCATGAGCCACTATTATTCTCTTTCATTTCACAAAAGAGTTCAGTCTTTTTCTGAATACTAACGAACTATTTGAAAGATTTCTTATCTAGTGCTCCATACCTACATGTATTTGAACAGATGGGCAATAGGTGTAATAGTTATAAGGGAATTTATATGAATGCATATCAAAGAACATAGGAAATGTCAGGAAGTCAACCGCCTGCATCTTCTTGTTTTCTCTAAAAGCAAACACTTTACCTACATAATAGTTACTTAGAAACACTAAAAAAACTATAGGGGCAAGCCTGATTATGTAAAGGCACCGTTGTGGGAGAGCTAAATTTGTGGATCATAAAGAGCATGTTAGAACTTTGGGTAAAAGGACAAGAGTCTCTGATTTATCATTCCTTGGAAAATACAAAAGGTGGCTGAGCCACCAGCACTATGGGAGGCTGAGGTGGGAAGATTTCTTGAGCCCAGGAGTTCAAGACCAGCCTGAGCAACATAGTGAGACCTGGTCTCTACCAAAAAAAAGAAAAGGTGGTATGCGCCTGTAGTCCCAGCTACTTGGGAGGCTGAGGTGGAAGGATTGTCTGAGCCCAGAAGGTTGAGGTAAGCCGCCAGGGCCACATAGTGTCACCCCAACTCAAAAAAAAAAAAAAAAAAAGAAAGAAAGAAAAGAAAAAGAAACTACAAAAGCAAAACCAAAAACATGTGCCTTCCTTTATTAAACTATTTCTCAATATCTGTCTGATGGGAAGAATGTAGAATGTCTCGGTTTATCAGACACTAGAGAAGTCCTCCGGGCTTTGGGTCGGGGCAGGGAATAAAGCATATTTGAGGACCTGTTCAGCTCCCAGGGACGATGCCCTTCCCAAAGTCCTGTACTCTTTTCAGCAGATACTTTCCTGGCAGGTAGACTCATCACCCAGTGAGGGCAGGGAAGAGGGTGGGGAGATGGGGATGGGTTATGAAAGTAGGCTGAAACACCAATTGGTAATTTCTTTTCTGAGAGTAAATCCTGAAATGATACTGGAAGTCAATGGGAAGATGCAATTAACTCTACAAAAACTCATTTCAGAAACAATAATATTAAATGAGATAAAGCTATATGAGAAATAAGAAATGAGGTAATAATCTAGTTAAATTACATAAGCATAAAGCTATTATTTAAGAATATTACATTTTTAATTTTAATTTTAATTTTTTTGAGTCAGAGTTTCACTCTGTCGCCCAGTCTGGAATACAGTGGTGATCATGGTTTACTGTCGCCTCAACCTCTTGGGCTCAGGTGATCCTTCCACCTCAGCCTCATGCATAGCTGGGACTACAGGCATGCGCCACCATGCCTGGCTAATTTTTCTTTTTTTTTGGTAGGGATGAGGTCTTGCTATGTTGCCCAGGCTGATCCCAAACTTCTGGGCTCAAGCAATCCTCCCACCTCAGCCTCTCAAAGTGCCGAGATTACAGGTGTGAACCACAATGTCTAGTCAACTCATTTATTTCAAAAGTCATAGTTCCATCCATTTAGATATGTCTGGGTCTGGAAGGGATAAGGACCTTCATATACTCATCCCCACCACTCCCTATCCATACTGATAGTGGTTAGATGAACAATCATTAGGAAATTTACAGCATTTTAATTTAATAGCCACAATTCTTCCCCTTTCTAGATCCATGCCCTTACAATGTGCTGTTGCAGATTCTCTTGTCAAGAGGTGAAGCCTATTTTTTAATCCCTAGAATCTGGGTTGACCTGTGACTTGCTTTGGCTAATGGGGTACTAGCAGGCATAATGTAAACACAGGTTCGAAAATCACTTGTGCCTTTGGGCTTACTCTTTTGCTGCATTTGTTACTCTGAGAACACCATGTGAACAAGCCTAAGGTGACCTGCCGAAGGATTGAAGGCCACAGGGAGGAGAATCAAGGTGTTCCAGCTAATAGCCAGCCAATCACCAGAGATGTGAATGAGGCCAACCTGGACCAGCCAACTTCCCAGTTGACCTGGTGACTTGCTGCAGGCATGTGAGTGAGCCCAAGCAAAACCAGCAGAATGGAGTATCCCAAACTGCCAACCCACAGAATTGTGAGCTAAATAAGTGCTTGTTGTTTTAAGCCTTAAGTTTTGGGATGGTTTGTAGTAGAGGCTAACAGATACGTTAAACTATACTTTATTTGGAGCTACTAGGTAACATACTTAAAGTTAGAGAAAAGGTTCTCTGGGTCTAATTCTATCATAGGCTTTTTTTGGTATTTATTTATTTATTCATTCATTCATTCTTGAGTTGAGGTCTCACTCTGTCACCCAGGCTGGCGTACAGTGGCACAATCACGGCTCACAGTAGCCTTGATTTCCTGGGCTCAGGTGATTCTTCTGCCTCAGCCTCCCAAGTAGCTGGGACTACAGGTGCATGCCACTACGCCCAGCTAATTTTTTGATTTTTTTTACAGAAATGAGGTCTCGCTATGTTGCTCAGGTTGGTCTCAAACTCCTGGGCTCAAGCAATCCTCTTGCCTCGGCCTCCCAAAGTGCTGGGATTACAGGTGTGAGCCACCATGCCTGGCCTCTTCCTGGTATTTATTTTCTGGCCTCTGTACTTCAGCTTTTCTACATCAAAGAAAGCAAATTTTCATTCAGGTCAGCAGTAATTCTAATTCAAATGTGTATACATTACAGTTTTTACATCCTCTTTTCCTCTTTTTGCTTCAACATTTTTACCACAACCCCCATAAGGATGACATTCTGATACACGTTCTTTTCACATGCGTTAATAATATATGTTAAGTGCTTAAAAAGCTCTAAAATGTCATTTATGTGAAGTATCATAATTATTGTTTCACAATGAATAGAGTGATGTCATTGTGATAACAATCAGAATGGCCTCCTTCTAGAGTTATTCTTTTTCACGAGAGTTCCCTGTCTGCCTGTTAAGTAGCACCTGGGTAGAAAGTTTCCCAACTTACCTGAGACTTGAAGTACGTTTCTTGCGGGGTGGCAAGTACATCTGCAGAGGCAATGTCTAAATGCATGAGTGTCTGCCGAAAAGAAGGTCGGTTGCGAGGTTTACTTTGCCTGAAAGTTAAAAAAAAAAAAAGATTATACATTTCAAAAGTTGTGTTCAGGAGGATGAAGATTTTATTTTACTTTATGAAAAAGATTTTTTACTCCAAAATGGCTATATCTTAAAATGGCTCTGAGTATCACTGGCTATACTCTGTTATATTAGTACAGTGTAAAGGAATGTTTAGATGTACTGAAGTAAGGAAAATATAATTATGTGATACCACTAATGATGAAATGGAAATCTAGGATCAGTGATCTATTTGATAATAGTATTTAGGACTGGCAAATAAATAATAGCTATCACTTAATAAGGCCTACTATTTCAAGATAATCATACCAAATTCTTTATTTATACATTTTAATTAATTACAACACAACAACTCTATGAGCAGGTGGCTTCTCTATTTTAACAGATGAGAAAGCTGACACTTGGGTGACATGCCCCAAATTGCACAGATAGAAAAGGGCAGAACTAGTATTTGAACCCAAGGTTCTTATACTCCTGGTCTGTGATGCCTAGTCTTTTCACCACCAGGTGATTCACTCCAAATACACATTAGAGATTTCCCTGCTGTTTTAGAGACAATATTCTTACCAGGTCTGTTTCATAAGGATTTTGAATCCATCAGGGCAAGTGGAAGGGACTGGAAGGTGTAGGCTGTTGCTTCCAACACCCCAAATAATGGCTGAAGAATCGACATCTTTGTAAGGGATCTCTCCTGTCAGCAGCTCCCAAAGCACCACTCCAAAAGACCTGCAGTATACCAGGAACGTGTACAGAAGACATTTCAGAGAGATTGATTTGTATTTTAGTTCTTTAAACTTCCAATTTTGGCAGTTTTTCATCAATGGCAGGTCTTTCTGCCGTGAATCTTCTTTTTCCTTCTCTTCTTCTCACTAATAAACCCTGTTTTAAAACTTTAAAGAAAAATAAAATAAAACAATTTTTAAAAATTCCAATTTTAAAGTTCCAGTTTAAAAATTCCAATATAGTTATAAGAAAAACAGAAACAGATTGGCAGTAGTGGGAATCTGCCAGGGGAGGGGGGCACACCTCATCAACAAGGGTACCTGCATAATGAATATTTGTATATCTAACCCTGAATTGTACACCACATCTTTAAAATTAAAAATTAAAAAAAAAAAAAAAGAAAACCAGAAACATCCAGAAAACTCTGAAAAATAAAATCAATGAGTGGGGGGATAACCAATACTACGAGGTTTAAGACATATTATAGGGCCTTAATAATTAACTTTGGTGCATGAATAGACAAATGAATGGCCTGAATTAGAAATCCAGAAATAGACCAAATACATATAGGACTTGATATAGGATAGTAGTGGCACCACAAACCAGTGGGAAAAATTGATTAGTCAATAAATGCTGTTAAGACAACTGGAAAAAAAATTAAGATAAATTTTAAATGAGTCAAAGATTTAAATGTGAAAAATTAAACCATAAGAAACCTAAAAGAAAATATGAGGCGGTTTTAAGAAATAACCTTGGAGTGATGAAGACTTTTTAAACTATGAAATCTAGAAGTCATGAAAAGAGAGAATGAGAAATCAAACTGCATTTAAAACATCTGGCATGGGCCAGGCTCAGTGACTCAGCCTGTAATCCCAGCACTTTGGGAGGCCGAGGTGAATGCATTGCCTGAGCGAGTCCTCGGGTTCGAGACCTCGTCTCTACAAGAAATCAAAAATTAGCTGGGCCTGGTAGCGCGTGCCTGTGGTTCTGGCTACTTGGAAGGCTGAGGCGGAAGGATCACTGGAGCTCAGCAGGTCGACGCTGGCCGTTAGCGTGCCACTACACTCCAGCCTGGGTGACTGAGTTAGACTGCAACTCAAAAAAAGAAAAAAGCCTGGGCACAATGGCTCATACCTGTAATCCCAGCACTTTGGAAGGCTAAGGCAAGATGATTGCTTGAGTCTGGGAGTTCAAGACCAGTCTGGGCAACATAATGAGATATTATCTCTAAAAAAGGAAAAAGGCCGGGCTCCGTGGCTCAGCCTGTAATCCCAGCACTTTGGGAGGCCGAGGCAAGTGCCTGAGCCTGCAGGTTCGAGACCCGGGCAACTTGGCAAGAACTCGTCTCTACAATAAATCAAAAATTAGCCGGGCGTGGTAGCGCGTGCCTGTAGTTCCAGCTACTTGGAAGACTGAGGCGGAGGGATCTCCGCAGCCCAGCAGGTCAAGGCTGCGGTGGCCAGGAGTGTGCTACTGCACTCCAACCTGGGCGACAGAGTAAGACTGCAGTTCAGAAAAAAAGAAAGAAAGAAAAAAATTAGCTGAGTATGGTGGCATGCCCCTGTAGTCCCAGCTATTCGGAAATCTGGGCCAGAAGGATTGCCTGAGTCCAGAAGGTCAAGGCTGCAGTGAGCTGTGATCATACCATGTACCCAGCCTGGGTGACAGAGTGAGACTGACTCGAAAAAGGAAAAAGAAATCTGGTAGAAGCAGCATATGAAAAAGTGTTCAACACTACTAATCACCAGAGAAATGCAAATCAAAACCACAATGAGATACCATCTCACACCAATCAGTATGGCTTTTATTAAAAAGTCAAAAAACAATAGAAGCTGGGAGGATGCAGAGAAAAGGGAATGCTCCTACACTGTTGGTGCAAGGTAGTTAAATTCCTGTGGAAAGCAGTTTGGAAATTTCTCAAAGAACAAAAAATAGAGTTACTGCTCGACCCAGTAGTCCACCACTGGGTACATACCCAAAGGAGCACAGGTTACTCTACCAAAAAGACACCTGCATGCATATGTTTATTGCAACACTAGCCACAATAGCAAAAACATGGAACCACCTAGGTGCCCATCAATGGTGGAATGGATAAGGAAAATGTGGTACCATATACACCACGAAATAATATGCAGTCATAAAAAAAGAACAAAATCATGTCCTTTGCAGCACATGGATGCAGCTAGAGATCATCATCCTGAATGAATTATCACAGAAACAGAAAACTGAATACCATATGTTTTTTTTTTTCTTTTTTTGAGTCAGAGTCTCACTCTGTTGCCCAGGTTGGAGTGTAGTAGCACACTCACAGCCACCATAGCCTCAACCTGCTGGTCTCAGGTCATCCTTCGGCCTCAGCCTTCCAAATAGCTGGAACTGCAGGTGCGTGCTACCATGCCTGGCTTATATTTTGATTTATCATAGAGATGAGGTCTCACCAAGTTGCCCAGGCTGGTCTCGAACCCCTGAGCTCAGGCAATCCTCTCATCTCGGCCTACCAAAGTGCTGGGATTACAGGCTTGAGCCACCGTGCCTCACCCGTATGTTCTTAATAAGTGAGACCTAAATACTGTACACACACAAGCACAAAGAAGGGAACAGGCACTGGGCAATCCTAAAGCGGGGAGGGGGTGCTTAGGGCTGAAAACTACCCCCTGGATACCATGTCCACCACCTGGGTGACAAGTTCAATAGAAGCCCAAGCCTCACCATCATGCAATATTTCTATGTAACAAACCTGCACATGTACCCAGGAATCAAAATAGAAAATAAATGAAAAACATAAAGAAGAGATTTTTTAAAAATTACAAATCTGCAATGGAAAATAAATACCATAAGTAAAATAACAAAATGTGAAAAGTGGCTACAAGTTACACAAAAGGCTACGCTCCTTAATATATAAAATACTCTTAAAAATTGGTAAGAATATGCAGAGATTATGATTAGTTCACAAATAAGTTACAAATGGCTCTTAATCATATGAAAACATGTATACTATTATATACACATGTATAAAAGCATGTATACTATTATTATATTACTTATAATAAGAGGAAGCAAATTAAAACTGCACAAGATGCCATTTTTTACCTATATGATTGGCACAAATCCAAAAGCTAGTACATTTTGTTGATGAAAAAACACCTTTACTAATTTCTGCTGGGTACAAAAATGGATATAATACCTATGGAGGACACTTTGGTAATAATTACCCAAACTACAAATGATCCCACATTTCTACTTTATCCTATTTACTCTGGCATTACATGCAATTTTGACACACGCTGTTATTTTGGTTTTAAGCCAAAAAGTTACTAGCTGCCAATTTTAAGGGTAGAAGAAAAGCAATTATGGGGAAATATCATTAATAGTAAAGACCTGTAACCTCAGAAGAAAAGCTGATAAAGATTTTTCTTAAAAAGCATGACTCCGAGGGGCTGCTCAATAAAAGGGCAAATAGTGTTAGCATCTCAAATGGGTCTAGAGCACATAACTGTATCACAGCAATGAACATTATTGATATGTGTAATCATGACCTGAGTCATCAAAATAGGTAAACTCTGTTTAATCCATTTTACGTAAGTACATAACACATTTCAGAAAGACTTCTATACTAAATCATGTGGAAGTAAATTTTCAATTTTCTAGAAAGTTCAGCATATTCTCTGAAGGTCCCCAAAACTGATGATTTGCTGAATGGATAGTCACCCTAATGCGGCTAATCCTTCTCACCACATACCATCCTACTGAGTAGTATCTCAGAGAATATGATGAAATCAAGCAGAGGTGAGTAACAACAAAGAATATTCTGGGCAAGTAAAAGTGTTGATGGAAGAAAGTGCTAATGGTGTGATAGTGGGAAAAGGCTTTCTAGTTGGCACAGATGGCGCCACTCACCATATATCGACTTTTTCAGAGACAGGTTCATTCCGTATCACCTCTGGCGCCATCCATGCAACTGTGCCAGCAAAGGACATCTTGGTACTTTTATCACTGAGTTCCTTAGATGTACCAAAATCGGAAATTTTTACTGCATCTGTGTGAGTCACTAAAACACTTAAAAAAGAAAGAGAAAACACCCAGATCATTAGTACTAATGAAAACCAAGACTCCAATTGCCAACTGAAGATTTGGTTTGCAGCCTCCTACCTTGTAAAATTCAGCTTGCAATTTCCAGTGTTACAGGGGCATTGACTATACAATAAAAACAGCACCATTCAGACTTGTGAGGCAGCTTAGCACAGTGGACTTTTAATACCTGCCTTCATCTTGCCTCCACTGCTTGCTTGCCTTTGCCAAGTTACTTAATTCTTCTTTTATTTTATTGAGTCAAGATCTCACTCTGTTGCCAGGCTGGAGTGCAGTGGCATGATCACAGTTCACTACAACTTTGACCTCCTGGGCTCAAGTGACCTCCCTCCTCAGTTTCCTGAGTAGCTGGGATTACAAGCACGCACTACCATGCTTGGCTAATTTTTTGATTTTTTGCAGAGACGAGGTCTCACTATGTTGTCTAGGCTGAGCTGGAACTCCTGGGCTCAAGCAATCCTCTCTCTTCGGCCTCCCAAAGTGCTGGGATGACAGGCATGAGGCATTGTGCCTGGCCCTAAGTTACTTAATTCTTCTAAGCCTGCTTTCTCATCTGTAAGATAGAGACACGAGGTCACATTATCCTATTCACAATGCAAGAATGTAAAACACTGTCAAAACGGTTTGTAAATATTTTTTCACATGTAAAAGAAAAACTCACTTGATTTACCCCATTTTGTCTGAATGCCATAGGTTTTGCTACAGATACGTTAATGTGATTGATTATAGGGTGATGCCCCAGATTTCACTGTTACCTTTCTGAAATCTGGCCCCAAGAGTTTTGGATAAGGGATTATGGACCTGTAATAATGATCTCATTGAATTTCCACTTGAATTAAATGAGATAAGATACGTAGAGCACCCGTTTTAGCTGACCCACTAAGAAAACAGTTTTTAAAAAACACTATTTAAGTGATAGCCAACCAATATCATAAATGAGCCCATGACACAAGGGATTCATTATATTCAAGGCTAATATATGTGTTGGGATTTCACTGGTGCTAAGGTAAACCTAAGCTTAAATAGGTTCCACACCAGTCAAAAGTTTTACTTTTCACAGTAATTATCTGAATGAGACCTGGGGCCAACTGCTTTTGCTAGCCTTAAATATGAATACGATCTGGTGCTGAATCCACACACTAGACTGAATTCACTTGAAGTAACCTGTTTAGAACCTCAGAATGTTAATGAGTTAGGGTTTCAGAAGCTTAATGATAAAGGGACCTATTTTTAATGAGAAGAGACTGAATACTCAAATAGTATCAGAATCGAGAGTACTAGAAAACAAAAAATATCAGACTCCATTCCCTCCCTTCTCAGTATGACCCAGGGATTTCATTCTTGCCCTGCCCATATCACCAATGCCAATGGCTCTCTTCTGAACAGCTTGGTGCTTATAGTTGCTTTTAGAATACTTTCAATCCACACCCTGGTTCTGCAGCTGATACATAAAATTTATATAATTTAGGAGTTTTTATTTAACTGTTAGTCTTAGTGAAAATGCACAGGATTAAAATATTATGGGATATCTTAGATAATTGGAGAATTGATGGTATCATATACTATAAAAGTCAGAGAAGGTGATAAACCCCTAGAAAGAGGGAACTTTTTCTAGGAACTTCCTCTTCTGCCTCTGTTGGCATGACAAGAGGGAATGAACTTGAGAGGAGACTAGAGATAGTATAATGTTGGAACTTTTTTGAAATCTTCTGAGACAAAGTTGGGTTCATGCAACCTGCCGATTTAATGTAGGTAATATGGTTTATTGTTATAGCAAGTCAGATTGATCTTTGTCTTCTCGAAGCTAGCTTGAAAAGAGGCCAAGGTTGCCTCTTGTTAATAGAAGGAAAGACTCACAGGATAACCAACTTCTACGCTAATCTTTAAATGGCAGAAGTTAAGGAGAGTAGCATGTGATTCTATTCTACAATTTCCTGACTTTTCCCTCTAAAATTAATTATCAGTGATAACAAGGTGCTTAAAAAGGAGACTATTCAGGTCATAGCTTTGTTAAGCCATGGTCTGACCCTGTGGCTCCTTGAGTCACGGTCGCCATGTTTCTTAGCCTTGGCCCTCTCCTCTACCTTGGAGAGGTGAATCTCCTCTCTCTCTCTCTCTCTGATTTACTTTTTAAATGAGCTATATTTTCCAGTCTATAGTTCATTTAAAAAGTAAATCAGAGTGAGAGAGAGAGAGAGAGAGAGAGAGAGAGAGAGAGGAGATTCACCTCTCCAAGGGTAATTGGGTAATTCTTTGCATCTTTCACATGGAACCAAATCGCACACCAGACACCCACACCCCTGGCAGGTCTGACCTAACATTCTGGAGGCCCCGGTGGGATTTTAACTTAACAGATATTAATAAATTATTTAAACAACAACAAAAAAAGGAGACTATTCAAGAGGCCTTCAACAATTATTTCATGTACTTTACTTGTATGTAGTGGATGGAAAAAGCAACAGGTTGTGTTAAGAATGCGAACAGAAGGCCTGGCTCGGTGGCTCAGCCTGTAATCCCAGCACTTTGGGAGGCCGAGGTGAGTGGACTGCCTGAGTCCACAGGTTCGAGACCAGTCCAGGCAATTTGGTGAGACATCGTCTCTACAATAAAACAAAACAAAACAAAAAAAACTTAGCCAAGCGTGGTAGCGTCCGCCAGTAGTTCTGACTACTTGGAGGGCTGAGGTGGAAGGATTGCTGGAGCCCAGCAGGTCGAGGTTGCGGTGGCCATGAGCGTGCCACTGCATTCCAACCTGGGTGACAGAGTGAGACTCCAACTAAAAAAAAAAAAAAAAAAGAATGCAAACAGAAGAAATGAACATTATATAGTAATGTTTATTTGCAAGTAAAGCAAGGAGGAGTTGTTCAGTCAACTAAGCACCGTGATTAACAGTTACGATAAATAAGGGCTGCTGAGAAGTTGATCATGAAGGACTGATTTATACCTTCCATGGAGATGAGGCAGGATTCTTTGTGAATCCCTTACCTCCACATAATGAGGCAGGATGCAGTAGCCTTTGGTTCAGAAGTCTGGGTTTTTGCCCTAGCCAATGACTTTGGGCTAATGCCTAGTTTCTCTTATATCCAATAAGAATAATGATACTTGTCACATCCATCCCACATCATTTTTGCCAGGACTAAAGAAGATGTGATAATGAATCTAAAAAAATGTAAACCATGGAAGCATTATGCTTTATATTATTATATATTATATTTTAAAAAGAGATCAATCCTCTGTTTATCTAAACCAAAATGTGATGAGAAATGATAAAAAATAATTCAAAATAGCAGCTATACTGCAATACACCATTTTATTAATTCTTTTCTTTGTGCAGTTTAGGGAACTGAATAAACACTCCTCAATCATTCATTCATTCAGAGACAGAGTCTTGCTATGTTGCTCAGGATGGAGTACAGTGGCACAATCATAACTTACTGCAGTCTCAAACTCCTGGCCTCAAGCGATTCTCCTACCTTGGCCTCCCAAAGTGCTAGGATTACAGGCAGGAGCCACTTCACCACACCAAACACTCCTCTTCAAGTAGTTATTAGTAGCCAAAAATCATTTTGAAAACAGAGATTATTAGAAACAGTTCTGCTTTTCTTAAATAGCCAGGTTTTATTATTTTTTAATGGCCACTGTGAACCTTGTAACTGTTTATTTCCCCCTTTGCTTACTTAGACTCTTGGAAATGCAAAGCCAAATCTGTAGACCACTTCTAACAACTAGACAGAAAAATCTTATGACATACATTTCGTGAACAAGTTTTAGTTCCAATGTTTTTATTTTTTCTCTGCCTCTGCTTGATCCTTTGTATTATATACATTTCTGAAACTTGGTTAAAAACAGTTTTTGGAACACAGTAGGAAAACAATGATCAGGCCTTCAAGTGGGAAAACTTGGCATTAATTATCTGAGATGATGGAATACTTCAGATGGTGATGAATTTCGTTTCACAGATGTATAATTTAAAAGCAACAAAAAGAGAAAATTAGTGTCAGGAAGCTGGACATACCTGCCCATATAAGTATGTAGGTCATAGGTCAACAATAATCCAAAAGGTGTGCAACAGAATTACCCACTGTGCTGATTTAAACTGAACTGAAAGCATGATGTCTGAAAACTGCATTAAATGGTTGATAGAAATTCCTCCTTTTAAAACAATAAAACAAAACAGCCAAAAAATTAGCTCCTGAACTCACTTAGGTGATTTAAGATCACGATGAATAATTTTATGGAGGTGCAAATAATTCATTCCACTCGCAATTCCTGTGGACCAGTCGACTAGCAATCGAGGCGTAATCTTCCTGCCGGCTCGCAAGACCTCGTAGAGTTGTCCGTGGGCACAGTATTCCATGATAATACAGTAACATGGGGCCTGAGTGCAAACACCCCTTCCAAGAAAACACAAACATGTACATAAATACACACATATGTATACAAATATATATTTAAGAATATTTTATAAACTTAATAAAAAACAATTCCGTATCCAAATTATTTTTAAAATGTGTATAGATAATAGTTTCTGATTTTTTTTTCTTTATTCTTTTTTTTTTGAGTTGGAGTCTCACTCTGTCACCTAGACTGGAGTGCAGTGGCACGCTCACAGCCACCCCAGCATCCACATACTGGGCTCAGGCGATCCTTCCGCCTCAGCCTTCCAAGTAGCCAAAATTATAGGCAAGTGCTACCATGCCCAGCTAGTTTTTTGGTTTATTGTAGAGATGAGGTCTTGCCAAGTTACTCAGGCTGGTCTCGAACCTGTGGTCTCAGGCAAGCCTCTCACCTCGGCCTCCCAAAGTGCTGGGATTACAGGCGTGAGCCACCATGCCCAGCCTTCCTGATTCTTAAATTAGCATTAAAACCTCCCTAGTCTATAGGCTTCCCTATTAGAAAGCACATGGACAATTTTTGCTTGTTTTGTTCACTCTAGATACCGATGTGCTTTGCTGCGTCTGGTGCCTTTTTTATGGGACATTCCATTATGGGACAAAGAGCACCCTTTCCTGAGGTTTGTGTAGGCTGGATATGCTGTTGTTTTAGATTGTTAAGAACAATTTAAAATATCTTTCTCTCAGACTTAAATAGAGGGTTTTATATGTAGTATACAGAAATAGAATCCGAAATGTTATTATTTTAAATATTATTTGTTGAATTTTAAATTACTCAAATTTAAAATAACTAACTAGACTGAGGACCCCAAAAAAGTCACTTTTCTATCTTATATAAGCTTACATATTTGAAAAATATTTGTTTAGAAAAAGTAATGTTATGCAACATATTATATATCTATGTATGCATCTATATTTCCATGAATTTCTACATCTTCCATGAAGACTTTCCTGATTATTCCAGTCCCAAAAGATTTTTCTCTTCTCTTAATTCCTACAATATATAGCAGTCATTAGTGCTTTTCTCTCTCTCTCTCTCTCTCTCTCTCTCTCTCTCTCTCCCTCTCCCCATGTAGATTACAGGCTCCTAGAAGGGAAAGGACTTTAAGCTCTTTTCTCTCCACCACAAGGCCTAGAGGTTCACAGCAAGTCTTTGATAAATGTTTCTTAACTTCGCCGCAACTTTCTTAGCTGAAAAAAGTCTTCACAATGACACATGCAGAGGCATGGAGTAGGAGGCAGGATACTGACATGAAAGAACATCTACTTTTTCAGGCATGTTTCCATGTTTATTTGTCTTATTTACTATGCTCCAAACCATTATAAGATAGATATTACCTTTTTCAGTTTTACAGGTAAGGCTCCGAGTGAGAAAGTGGCTTGTCCTACTCATAACTGGATCATATGACTCACGGGGGACAGAGCTTGGACTGAAACCCAGTCTGCCTAACTTCAAAGCCCATGAACCTTCCACTCACTATACTACACTGCCTCCCTTGCAGCTTTTTAGCTTCTGCATAGAAAAGCGTATTAGGGATTCCTGTGCTAATATCATTATTTCATAAAAGTGGAAATGGTCATGGTAACTCTACCTCACAGTTTTGTTTTCAGGATGAGAGAAGAAAAATGATCATATATAGTTCTGTGTCTCATCTCTTATGGGTATATATGCCTTCTTTTGAAACTTTCTAGAGAAGTTAACAGAGTACTCTATCTGTAAGACATCCAGTTAAAGTTTTCAGCCAGCTATCAACTCCTGCTCTATCTCTTAAGTATATGTGATGAAAGAATTTAGAGGTCATGGCAGGAGGCACTGATCATACAAAGATTTTATAACAATAGCAGGTTATGAAGAAGTATAATTAGTCTTCATTTTTCCCTGCTTTGATGAGCCTGTCAAATGCCACAAAGCAATTTCTATTACTCTCCTATCATTTTCTTGGGTACCCAGAATTCTCATCTTGATTTTTAATACAATTTTTTTTCAAGTTTCTGTTATACGACTTTTAAGAATGCTTGGTGAAGCACAAGCATACAGCAACTACAAACAAATAATTTAATTCTCATTACAAAGAAATAACGAATAGAGCAGGAATAATGCAATGAGCTTAAGAATATCAAGATAAATATTTGTTTGAAGGTACTCAGCATCTTATTCAACTGTGTTTTAACTTGTTACACAAATACAGAAAGGGTCTAACAGTGACATGCACGTTTAATCTCTCTTGACTGAGGAATGAGGAGCAATCATTCCATCAGTCCTGTACTATGACAAGGTTTCTTAGTAGCTATAAATAACAGCCCTGTAATCACTTCTAATCGCTACCTTTTCTTCCCCTTGGCACTGAATTCCATTAGGAACAGTCATGTTGGGATTTCTTAAAAGATTTTTTTAAATGGATGAAAAAAGAATATAGGCGAAGTATAAGATAATACTAAATCTGCTATCATGATAAATCTGCTATCATGATAACTCTGCTATCATGAGATTTAGTATTCTTATCTTATACTTCTCCTTCTGTCCATGGTTCCTACTAACTTCAAAAGAAACTGTAAGCCCAGAAATCAGTATCCAGAGAGATGTACTAAAATCTAATTACACCCTCATATCTTCCAGACGGTCCTGAATGGGATTCATTGGCCAAGCAACACATGGCACAGATGGCTGCAAACATAACACTGCACAATGCCTAAGAGCATGGTGTAATGGACCAGGGACACAGTCTCACTATTGTATCCCATGTAGAGGTAAAGACTATTCAAGTATCTTCAGCCTCAAGAGTTGGGCACTAGCATGGCAATACATGTCCAATGATGCTGACAACAACATATGTAGGTAGGAGGCCAGAAGGGTGAGGTGGGAAAAAGACTAGGAGGAAAAAGGAAAAAGCAGAACACAGGAAGTAAAAATAAAGCTTCTCATACTTCCATCTTACCACATTTCTACCTTTAGTTACTCAGGGTACCCTGCTGGGAAGCCCTCTTATCTGGGACACACAGCCTAGGTCACTTCAAAAAGCCAAAATGCCATACTAATCTACAGAACATTTCATGTTTCAAAGTCAATGTCCTAGCTATCTAAGTTTAGACTTTCCTGACTCTTCCTTCCAATTGGGAAGATGTAGAATACTGGACGTGATGATCATCTCAGTGAAGTAAAATGAAGGAAAGAAGGGGGTCTCTGCTAGTCTACCTGTTTAAAATAATCCTTCCCTTGTCTTCTGAAATTTATCATCTTTAGGAAGATTATAGTTGGTCTCTATGGCATTTCATTTTAGTCACACATCCTCCTGGCCCTACCAGGGCAACCAGTGACAGAATGACTATACAACTAAAGCTCTCTCATGTCCTCTGCC
The DNA here is from genome assembly GCA_963574415.1 of Tarsius wallacei. Lineage (NCBI taxonomy): Eukaryota > Metazoa > Chordata > Mammalia > Primates > Tarsiidae > Tarsius > Tarsius wallacei. The sequence continues at coordinate 32,458 of CAUYQG010068559.1, forward strand.
AACTATGAATGTCCCTTCTACAAGGAAATTATTCCTAATACTTTTCTCAGTCTCTTAGTATTCCAGCTGAATGTGTCTCTTCCTTTCATACATCTTTCCCTTCCCCAAAGGGGTCTTGTTTGAGAATCAAAATGCCACCTCAGTACTCATTTAAACCCATTCTACAAAACCTGTACCTAAGATTTCTCTTCCTTACTTTGGGGGCGTGATTCCAATGAAGACTTATCACATGGCATTTTTAGCTTTACAATGAGAGTTTTATCAAGGAAGGATCCCTCTTGAGGTTGGGAGAAGTTCCTTCTAGTTTGGGGAAGGGGGATTTATAAGTTTCTCCACTTTTAGGTATAGCTTCATTGGTCATACTGTTCTCCAGAAATGAAAAGTACATACAAAGATACCAAGAAGCTCTGGTTTTTAAACTTTTTTTTTTGAGTTGGAATCTCATCCTGTCGCCCAGGCTGGAGTACAGTGGCACATTCATGGCCACCCCACAGTTGATCTGCTGGGCTTAGACGATCCTTCTGCCTCAGCCTTCCAAGTAGCCGGAACTACAGACAAGCGCTACCACACTCAGCTAGTTTTTGATTTATTGTAGAGATGAGGTCTCACCAAGTTGCCTGGGCTGGTCTCGAACCCGCGGGCTCAGGCAATTCACTCGCCTCGGCCTCCCAAAGTGCTGGGATTACAGGCTGAGCCACCGAGCCCGGCCTAAACTTTCATCCTACCTAAAGGCTACCTTTCCTGTTCTTCCCTTTCCTCCTCTAAATTGCCATTTATTTGTTCAAGCCTAGAACAACATTTAAAGGCTAGCAAGGGAGAGAACTCAAGATTCAGGCAGAAGAAATTACATATATTTAAAGCTCAGCACTTCCAAGTTTGGTGCCTTAGACAATTTAACCTTTGACTATATTGCTTCTGTTAAGGGTCCCAGTCAAAATTATGAAGAGAATGGTCTAGATTAGAAAAATATGTTCACACACTCTCAAGAACAACCACTTTGTGAAATGAATATAGCTTACTAATAACTCTGCTGTCATGAGATTTAGAAAGCTGAGTGGCATTACTTGAAAGGGGATCTAGCAAAATCCAAAGCAACAGTCTATAGGTACCTGTTATTATAAGTTAATATTTAAGAAAGAATGCCAACAGAAACTAATAAGAACACATTATTTATTACACAGGGACTGATTGTTCACTGACCACTTCAGATATTAGCTTCGTTTTCTTAACTGAATTGCAGGATGGTTAGGTTATATGAAGTAGCCTCTGTCATCCCACTGATAAATGACGTTGATGCAGCAGATCTGACTTGGCAGGAATCCACTTCTTCCTCCCCTGCCCCATGTGTACCCCCCTTCCAAGCAGCACACACCCTGGCAAAATGAACTACTGGGTTATGAGCTGCTTAAGGACAAGACTCAAATTTAACAGTTCTTTGGTTCCCTCCCCTATAGCACCTAGTGTAGTGCTAAGTCTATAGGATGTTTCTGAAATGCCTCTTAAAGCAGACACTCGACTGCATATATTGGGGGAAAGAAAATGTCATAAAAAAACCCAAAAAACACCAAAAAACCCCCCACAAGCCTTGACCTACTTGAATGCGATGATGTTAGGGTGCTTCAACTTCCTCAAATGCTTGATATCCGTCTCATTCTGTTCTCTCACTTTCTTGATGGCCACCTCTTCCGCTCGGAACTTGCCCAAGAAGACAGCTCCTTGGGCTCCACTACCCAGCCATTGCAGCTCTGAGATCTCTTCAAATGGCACTTCCCAAGTATCTAGGCACACAAGTGAGAAATAAGCTTGAAGAGATCTCAGGATTGGACCATTCTACAAGGCCATCTGAAGGTACCAATTTTGTCATCACCCTCTGTCTCCCACCAAAAGACATCACTTTCCTAGGCACCTTGGGACTATAGATCAAATATTCATATGCATTAGTTTGTATCAATTTTTAACCACTGAAGTAAAGCAAACCAGAGATCTCAGATATATTCTATTCTAAACAAAACATATCCTGACATTTCTGCAGCCCTATCTCACCTCAAGCCTGAATGTTCAGTCCATTTTCCCATCTCTCTCTACACCACTACCCCTACCCCATCACCCATTATGGGTGTTGTTATAGACCTCTGTGAATTTCTACTGCAAATGCTCATTGATTTCTTGCTGATTGAGTTTTATTTGTTTGTTTGTTTGAGTTGGAGTCTCACTCTGTTGCCCAGGCAGGCTCACAGCCACCCCAGCATCAACCTGCTGGGCTCAGGCGAGCCCTTCGCCTCAGCCTTTCAAGTAGTCGGAGCTACAGGTGCAAGCCACCATGTCCCGCTAATTTTTTGATTTATTGTAAAGATGAGGTCTCGCTGAGTTGCCCAGGCTATTCTTGAACCCGTGGGCTCAGGCAGTCCCCTCACCTCAGCCTCCCCAAGTGCTGGGATTACAGGCTTGAGCCACCGCACCCAGCCTTGTTTGTTTTTTGAGTCAGGGGTCTTGCTTGTTGCTCAGGCTGGTGTGTAACGACACCATCACAGCTCAGTGCAGCCTTGACTGCCTGGGCTCAGGTGATTCTCCTGTCTCAGCCTCCTGAGTAGCTGGGACTACAGGCACGCCTGGCTAATGTTTTTATTTTCCATAGAGACAAGTTCTCGCTATGTTGCCTAGGCGGGTCTTGAACTCCTGGACTCAAGCAATCCTCCCGCCTCAGCCTCCCAAAGTGCTGGGATTACAGGCGTGAGCCACCGTACCCGGCCTGAATGAGTTTTTAATGATACTCTCTTAAGAACCTAATTATGCATACTACTTATAATAATATTTACCTTTCATTGAGTACTTACTATATACCATGCACCAGCATAAAGCTTTATGGATAGCATATGTTCAATCCTTACAACAACCTGACAAGTCTGGCTTTATTATACTTGTTTAAAGATGAAAAAACTAAGGGCATAGGGCAGTTAAGTAAATTATCCAAAATCACATAGCTGGTAAGTGGCAGAACTGGACCTAGAACCACAGCACTGGGTTCCAGGAGCAGTGTTTTTCCATTATACCACATTGCCTCTCCTGAAGCCACTGAGAGGGCTGTTAGCCATTAGTCATGATATGTTTACTCATATAGCTGCAATGTTTTCAAGTTTCTCTTTTCCTTAGAGTTTGATTTTTTTGTTGTTGTTGTTGCAACTAAAACTTAACAGGGATCATTTCTAAGTGGTGGCATTATTTGTGACTCATATTGTGTTTCTTTATCGTTTTCTGGATTCTTCTTATTATTTTTAACCATAAGTCTGTATCACTTTAATAATGAATAAAATGCTATTTTAAGTAAAGAGCTTCAAAAGTTCAATCAATATGTGCTTTAATCTCATGAAACTTAAAAAAAATATAATCCATTGATCCTTCTCCTTGTGTCCCTTCTTACCACGGTATTATCACAGTTAAGAAATAAACATCAAAGAGCTCGGAGGCCCACAGAGTAAGAAGAAGGAAGATGACAATGTTTAAAGGTTATGAGAGATTCTTGTCAGATCACTAAAAGGCCACTGCTTGCAGAAAATGGAACAAAGTAGTGTTGAGTTAGCTTCAAAGATATTCTGCCCTTGAAAGCAAATCAACTCACTATCTACTACACTGATGAAGCCAGAGCAGAAAGAAGAGTTCATCTGTATCTAGAAGTGGGCTACTTTCCCACTTCTCTAATTTTCCCTACCTTAAGAGAAAAGAAATTCTATAGATTTGTAATTCGTGTTTTCTCATTATAATGGCTAAAACTTGATCTTTAAATTATAACTATGTAGCACAGAAAAGAGTCGTAGTGAGGGTGGTCACAGCATGGGTATTCATCCATTCTCCTGATATGATCAATATTAAAGGTTTCTGCTCTGTTGAAATTGAATAGATGCTCTATAAAAGCTCATCTCCCTAAAATAAGAAATAGCTCAAGAATACGAAATCACCAATGTGAGATAAGCAAACATCAAGTTACAGTGTGGCTATTTTCAGTCTCTTTAGGACTTCTATGACAAATATTAAGTGGCTCATGAAATCTCACCCTTATTCCCACCAGTTATTCGTGCAGCACACGCGGTATACAGTTGTTGATGGCACGTTGTAAGAAATTTTCCTCATAAGGGGTCCAGTGAAGGATTAAAAACAGTGTCACTCTGACCATTCTGGGGGGATGAATAAAGTATTTTTACTGGACTCTGGTACAAGAACATAACTGGGCAATATGCGTGGGTACCCCCCAAAACGGAAATTATCTTCTGGAGGGCGGGCCCCTTGTAGTACACTCAGAACTTGCTCCTCTGGATCAGTCAACCAGAGTTTTCATCTGGAAGTTTTGAGAAAGTTGCGTCACAATTTGCTGATTTGGGGAAGAAACGCCCGAGTCGCAGCAAACAGGTGACTGGTTCTTTCACCATGACACGTACCTGCCCACACCGTGCTGAGTGTTCAGCAGTTTTGACCCAAAACGCTATGACCCCGTGCCCACCCTCTCCATTCACCTGATCTTGCCCAAACAACTTTTGGGTTTTTTTTTTTTTTTTGGTTTCTCCCATGAAAAAAGTCCCTCAAAGGGAGATGTTTTCCGGATGGAAGAGGGGAAACAAACAAACAAAAAGGCAGAAGCACTAAAAGGCATCAAAATTGATAAGCTCACAAACTGTTTAGAGCAGTGGAAAAAGTGTCTTACCAGGTGTACTGCATCAGACGGAGAGGACTTTAAGGGTGACTGAAGTTTAAACATGTAAGAATAAATGCATAATTTTTTATAAATAAATTCCAGTTTTTCATGGGTCCCCTCCTTGTATGTCTTTGAACAACATTATACAAGCCCAAGTTACCCTAATTTTTAATACAGTAACTGCTAAGATTAGACCAATGTTTGGGTGTCTTCCCCCATCCCATTTACTCAATCTTTATTTACTGTTAAACATTAGACAAAATTGTTAAAAATCAGAAAAAACAAATATATTATCTGAAATCCCATCCCAAATTCACTCGTCATTTTCCCTCCTAATTTTTGTTCATGTTTATAGCTATATAAAAGTTGTGTGTGGTGTATAATTTTCTTGTACTTTTTTCATGTATTATGTATCCTTCGTGTACAGTTTTTATTATACGTTTTAATAGTTGTTTTTACTGGACCCTCCTACCTTTGGTGCTTAAGTGTTTCCATCATTTTGTCTTGTGAATTTAAATTTGATAATTTTTCTTTTTTTATATTATTTCCCCAGGTTCAATCCCGAGGTTTCCTAGCTCTTGGAATACATACATTTCAAATTGTTATTCCAAAGGATTTTGCTAGTTTTTGCTGACAGTGGCAATGTATGAATTTATCGGTTTCACCACACCTGTGCCAGCCATAAGTATTATCATTTTTTTCTAATTTAATGAGTTATAAAATAGTGTCTTATAAGTTTGCATTAGTTAATTGCCAGTGATGTAGAGTATTCCTCCACATTTGTTTAATACTCACCTCTGCTTTGTAGAAATTATCAAAACTCTTTTGTCCATTTATCTATTAGGGTCATATAATTCTCATAAACTTGAAGAAGTCCTTTCCATATTTATTTGATACCAAAAAATAACATTTTCACAAGTTTTAAAAAATTATTTTTGAACAAAATATTTTATATAAATGTCTATAATTTTCTTTGGGATTTCTTCTACTGCCTAGTCTATCTTCTAAAAGCTATCTATAGTTGTTTTTTAAAAATTTAACTTTTACATCCATCTGGAGCTTATTTTGGTGAGGATAGATGTAAATTTTTTCCATATTGCTATTTCGTGATTCTGAAACAATTTGTTAAATAATTCTTTCTTTTCATATTGCTTTATTTTTTTAAAAAAAATTTTAATTTTAAAGATGTGGGGTACAATTCAGGGTTAGGTATACTAATGTTCATTATGCAGGTACCCTCGTTGATGAGGTGTGTCCCCCTCCCCTGGCAGTTTCCCACTACTGCCATTCCCTTTCTTATAGCATTATAATAATTGTTCAAGGTCCACGTATGAGTGAGAATATGTGGTACTCAGTTTTCTGTTTTTGTGATAGCAGTCATAAATCCATCCAAACTGGTTATTTATTTTTATTTTTTAAGAGACAAGATCTCACTGTGTCTCTCAGTCTGAAGCACAGTGGGGCATTTCTAGCTCACTGCAGCTTCAAACTCAAGTGATCCTCCTGCCTCAGCCTCTGGGGTAGCTAGAACTAGAAAGCATGCCACCACACCTGGCTAATTTTTAAATTTCTTTGTAGAAATGGGTCTTGCTATGTTTTCCAGGCTGACCTTGAACTCCTGGGCTTAAGTGATCCTTCCTCCTCGGACTCCCAAAGTGCTGCAATTACAGGTGTGAGTCATGGTTCCAGGCTTTATATGACTTTATGATGCTTACATTGTAATTTACTTAATTTTAGAAATAATGCCAATTATTTAGTTTTCTTATTAAATAAGAAATATATTAATTACTAAAATACAAATGACAAATACATTTGGTGCTCAAATACCAAGTGTTCAGGGTATTATTATAAATAATAAAATTATCTTCTACAAACCTCTACCTCATGCCTGTGCTATTCAACTATGTTCAGCCACATCTTAATTATCCACAGAAAAATAAAGGGGATAGTATTGGTAATTAAAGAACACAGAATGTAAAATAAAGTAATATTTCAACTATGTTTCCATCAATCTTTTTACCAGAACTAATTACCAAAAGTAAAATTGATTGATGAGAATTTAGTATTCTCTGCCAGGACTCAAAGTCCCTGTCAATATCTAGTAGGGAGTCAAGGGATGAGAAAACGGCAGAAAAAAGAAAGGAATAAGTATGTACAAAATTGAGAACCTAGATAATTGACAAGCAAGATAACTAACCTCATAAATAGAGAACTGGCTATACTCTCTCTAGGGCTAGTCCCAGAATTTGCTGCTTTTCTGTCTGTCTCATTGGCACTCATCTCCAGCTTTTATCTTCTCTTTGATTCATTGCTATAACTACTGTCTTAATTCCAATATTTACCATGATCCCTAGAACTGAGAAAAAGCCACATGCCCACCTGCTTTAAGGCAGACATTCTCCTTTGTTTATTCAGACATGGCTATGGCAATGCTTGCTTTGAGACTGGAAACTATTTGGCAATAAAATATTTAATTTATACATACTACCCTACTTGGGCTTCACTATCAATATATTAAAAGGGAGATGAGGGCATTGCCAACATTTAAAAAAATCTAGTTGAATTTCTTCATAAGTACCAAATGTAGGGATGCATCTGCTACATGTGCTATCCTTTGGTTAACTGCAATACAGGATTAAAGATAAGCTCCCTGATCCCACAGCTGACAAGGAAAACACTACACTTTGTTTCTGGCCAGCAAATCTCTTTTCTGGCGCTCAGCAGCACCAGTCCTCAGTAGGATATCCTGCAGTCTGCTGAACAGTTAGGCACCTGCTGTACCCTTGTAAGAATCCTAAATTGGCAAGGCCTGTTTCTTATTTATTTCTGAAATAAGCCTTTTTGAAAGTCACATCATCAATCAAAAATCACATACTATGTTGTAGAACAATAAAAAAATGAAAAGGCTCCTTTCAGCAGACATACAGGATATGTCTACTTGCTCTTTTATGAGTCTGAACCTCTTCGATGCATTTAGATCCTGAGACCTTCGAGTTATCACCAATATAAGTAGGAGACTGAACAAGTGAAGACCCTAAAAACCAAATGTAGTTTATCACATAAGCAGATATTAGTAGGTTTTGTGTCTAACTAAAGAATGGAGAACTTTTAGAAAATAATAGGTTAAAAATTGTTTTCTCTGGATTGTGGGATAAGTGATCTTTATTTTCCTCTTTGTGCTTACATTTATTCCCAATTTAAAAGATAATAATATTGTTTAATATACTAATCCCCAACCTTTCTTTGGCAAAGAACAACTTTATTTTTTTAAAACCTTCAAATTATGGGGAGAGGAAGGATGAGGGCGGAATGTTCAGGGTATAGGAGTATGTATGAAAGAGGAAGATAGATAGACAGATACACACATAAAACCAGAGACTGACAGAATTTCTGCACAGAGCAGGAATGGATGATGTGGTTGACAGATCATGAAAAGTACCTGGAACTGACAGATTTACCGGTAAATCCCAATGCACTTGTGGAAAACAGGGATCAGGGAGAAGTTGATATTTGGTTTAAGAGGGAGTATTTCAGAAATAAGAAAAATAGAACTCATGAGAAAAGTGATCTACTGGCCATTGTGGAAAGCTGTCAACAGTCGACTAAAAGAGATGAACAGACTTTTAGGGGAGGGTCCCAGAGTCCAAAATTCAGTTATAAAATAAGTAAAACAGAATCTCATTTTTGGCTCATACTTTTTCCCTTCCAGAATTTCTTGATGAGAGAACTCATAAACCCTTAATCATTTACATAAGGCTACAAAGATATGTATCTAAAGCCTTAAAACAACAAATCGTTTGAACCCAACTTTTCTTCTTCTAGGAATTGATCCTAAGGACTAATCAAAGATGTGTGCCAAAGTAAAGTAGTAGACAAATGTTCACTGCAGTATGGCTCCTGATAACTAAAAATGCAAACAAATTAAGTGCAGAGCAATGGGGGATTGCTTAAATAAATATAGGCATATTCACACAATTTAATATTAATAGCCATTTAAAATAATGCTGAAGAATTATATTTAAGATACAGAAAATGTTCACAGCCTGAAGTGAAAAAATGTCACAAAACAGTATGACTCCATTTTTTTTTTCCTGAGTTGAAGTCTCACTGTTGCCCAGGCTGGAGTGCAGTGGCACGCTCACAGCCACCACAGTCTCAACTTGCTGGTCTCAGGTGACCCTTCTGCCTCAGCCTTCCAAATGGCTGGAAATACAGGTGTTTCCCATCACACCCGGCTAATTTTTATTGATTTATTGTAGAGACGAGGCCTCACCAGTTGCCCAGGCTGGTCTCAAACCCCTGGACTCAGGCAATCCTCTCGCCTCTGCCTTTCAAAGTGCTGGGATTACAGGTGTGAGCCAGACTCCATTTTTAAAAAAGTATACCCACATATACAAATAGACTGACATAATATATACAGAAAACATTAATGGTGGCTATTCTCAGGAGACAGTGGGTCATAAATTATTTAAAACATTTTTGGAACTTATCTAAATTTTCCAAATTTCACACATTACTTTTGTTATCAGAAAAAAAGGCCTTTTAAATAATATAAATGAGATTATAAAGAACATGAGGGCTTCAACAATTATAACATCTGAACTGGAGTATATGGATATACACATTACACACAATGATAAGAGCTAAAAACTTACTTTTTAAAAAGCTGTGGGATCTAGAAATAATACTTCAAGATTGATTAGATATTTTTGTTCTTCAAAACGTAATCTCTCTATACCTTGACTGTAAGCAAATAATTCCTTTTTACTACAACCTAAGGCAGTCCTGCAATCTTTAGGGGCGTTACCATGAGGCTTCTGTCTGTTTTTTTTTTTCTGAGTTGGAGTCTCACTCTTGTCACCCAGGCTGGAGTGCAGTGGCACGCTCATGGCCACTGCAGCCTCGCCTGCTGGGCTTAGGTGATCCTTCCCCCTCAGCCTTCCAAGTAGCTGGAACTACAGACACACGCCACTATGCCTGGCTAGTTTTTTTGTGATTTATTGTAGAGACAAGGTCTGGCCAAGTTGCCCAGGCTGGTCTCCAACCCCCAGGCTCAGGCAATC
>CAUYQG010068563.1:0-68485 GCA_963574415.1 Tarsius wallacei
TAGAATTCTGTACCCTGACACATTATCCTTCAAGAGTGAAGGATAACCACTCCTACTTAACATAGTATTGGAAGTTCTAACCAGAGCAATCAGGGAAGAAAAATAAATAAAAGGTATCCAAATAGGAAAAGAGAAAGTTAAGTTATCCCTCACTGTTGATGAAATGATCCTATACCTTGAAAACCCAAGAGGATCTGTCAAAAATTTGCTTGTACTGATAAAAGACTTTGGCAAAGTCTCAGGGTACAAAATAAATGTGCAAAAGACAGTTGCATTTCTCTGATGATGAGTGAGGCTGAGCACTTTTTCATGTGTCTGTTGGCTGCCTGTATATCTTCTTTTTAGAAGTGTCTATTCATGTCTTTTGCCCATTTTTTAATGGGGCTGTTTGTTTTTTTACTTTCAGCACATTTGAGTTCCTTGTAGATCCTAGATGTTAGGTATGTCTATTCTTGTACCAACACCAGGCCGTTTTGATTACTGTTGCCTTATAGCAAAGTTTGAAGTCTGGAAGAGTGATACCTCCTGCTTTGTTTCTTTTGCTGAGGATTGTTTTGGCTATTTGTGATCGTTTATGTGTCCATGTGAATTTCTGTATTGTCATTTCCAGGTCTGAGAAGAATGATGCTGGTAATTTAATGGATATTGTGTTGAATTTGTAGACTCTCTTTGGTAGGATGGACATCTTAACAATGTTGATTCTTCCTATCCATGAACATATGATGTTTTTCCATTTGTTTGTGTCTTCTTGGATTTCTTTGAGCAGTGGTTTATAGTTTTCATTGTAAAGGTCTTTCATTTCTCTGGTTAGGAAGATGACAAGGTATTTAATTTTTTTGTGTCTATTGTGAATGGGATCGTGCTTTTTGTTTGGTTCTCTCCCAGCTTGTTGCTGTTATATAAGAATGCGACTGTCTTTCGCTCATTTATTTTGTACCCTGAGACTTTGCCAAAGTCCTTTATCAGTGCAAGCAGGGTTTTGACAGATTCTCTTGTGTTTTCAAGGTATAGGATTATATAATCAGCAAAGAGAGATAACTTAACTTCCTCTTTCCTATTTGGATACCCCTGATTTCCTTCTCTTATCTAATTGTTCTAAGTAGGACTTCCAATACAATTTTGAACAAGCAGCGTGAGAGTGGGGAGGCTTGTCTTGTTCCAGTTTTCAGGGGAAATGTTTCCAGTTTTTGTCCGTTTAGCAATATGCTGGCTGTGGGCTTATCATAGCTGGCACTTACTATTTTGAGCTATGTTCCTTCTATGCCTAGATGTTTGAGAGTTTTTATCAAGAAGGAATGCTGGATATTATCAAAAGCTTTTTCTGCATCTAATGATATAATCATGTTGTTCTTGTTTTTACATCTGTTGATGTATTTAATTACATTTATGGTCTTGCATAATTTTTTTTTTTTGGTTTGGAGTCTCACTCCGTTGCATAGGCTGGAGTGCAGTGGCATGCTCATGGCCATCCCAGTGTCAACCATTGGGCTCAGGTGATCCTTCCGCCTCAAACTTCCAAGTAGCCAGAACTACAGTTGTGCCCTACCATGCCTGGCTAATTTTTTGACTTATTGCAGCAATGAGGTCTTGCCAAGTTGCCCAGGCTGTTCTCGAACCCATTCTGCTCACTTTGGCCTCCCAAAGTGCTAGGATTACATGCTTGAGTCACCATGCTCGACCAGTCTTGTGAATGTTGAACCAGTCCTGCATCATGGGGATGAAGCCTTCTTGGTCTTGGTGGATGATTTTTGAGATGTGTTTTTGGATCCGATTTGCTAGAATCTTGTTGAGAATTTTTACATCTATGTTTGTTAGGGATATTGGCCTGTAGTTCTCTTTTTTTGTTGGATCTTTACCTGGTTTAGGTATCAGTGTGATGTTAGCTCTATAAAATGATTTGGGGAGAATTCCGTCTTTCTCAATTGTCTGGAATACTTTCAATAGGATTGGTATCAGCTTCTTCTTGCATGTTTTGTATAATTCCACTGGAAATCCATCTGGTTCAGGGCTTTTTTTGGGTAGGTAGCTTTCTTATGATGAAGTTCATTTCCTGGGTTTTTATTGGTCTATTTAGGGACTCAATATCTTCTTGTTTCAACCTTGGGATGTTGTGTGATGTCAGAAAGTCCCTCATTTCATTTAGGTTATCAAGTTTGCTTCCATACAGGTATGCATAGTAATCTCTGGTAATTTTTTGCATTTCTTCATTGTCAGCTGTGGTTTGATCGTTTGCATTTCTGATTGTGTTTATTTAAGTTTTTTCTTGGTCATTCTGGCTAGGGTCCATCAATCTTGTTTATTCTTTCAGAGAACCCATTTTTCATTTTGCTGATTTTTCTATGAAATTATTTTCTTCTATGTCCTGTATTTGGGCTTTTACTTTGGCGATCTAGAGTCTTCTGCTAAAGTTAGGGTTTTGGTTGTCTTGTCTTCCCAGTTTCCTTATGTGATTTGTTAGGTTGTGAACTTGAGATCTTTTCATTTTCTTGATGTGTGCTCATACAGATATAAATTCCCCTCTTAGAACTGATTTCACAGCATCCCAGAAGTTTTGGTAAGATTTTTCTTCATTTTTATTTGTTTCTAGCAATCTTTTAATTTCTGTTTTGATTTGGTGTTGACCCGATAGTCATTCAGCATCATGCTGTTTAGTGTCCATGTCTTTGTGGATTTGGGGGGAATTTTGTTGGTGTTGATATTTATTTTATAATATTTATTTTATTCCACTGTGGTCTGAGAAGGTGCATGGCAGTATTTTGATCTTATGAAATTTGTTTATGCTTGATTTATGGCCAAAGATGTGATTGCTTCTGGAGTATATTCCATGTGGTGGTGAGTAGAATGTATATTCTGTGGTTGTTGGGTACATATTCTGAATGTATCTATTAAGTTCATTTGGTCAATCATCAGGTAGAGGTTCCTGATTTCTTTGTTGATTTTTTTTTTACCTCGATGATGTATCTAGGGTTGTTATTGGGGTATTTAAGTCCCCAACTTTAAGTGTTAGAGTCAATATCTTCTTTTAGTTTACTTAGTAGTTGCTTTAAACAGTAGTTTTTAGAAGGCAGGTGTGGTTTTGGGCAGACTTAAGGGGTTGTGTCACAATACCTGGTATATAATTATCACAGATTAGATTAAGGAGCTGTGATTAAGTAGAGAGGGAGAAAGCAAATGATTCTGCAGATGTTTAGGAACTTAAATTTGCAGGATTTGGTGATGAATTGACTATGTCAGATAGGGAAAAGAGTTTTTAGTGATGTCTTTCCAGTTTTTGGATTGCACATCTCGAAGAAAAGTTGTGCCATTCTCTGGTAGGAGACATACATGACACACATGGGCTTGTGAAAATTGGAGTTCCCTTTGAACACATGACTAGATGTACTTTTGAGACCCTTGCATGACAGACACAAGGGTCTGGAACTCTGAGTGAAGGTCTGGCCTAGCCATAGGGATTTTGGATTGATGATCCCATATGAGGTATGAGTGAGATGTGAGGTGAGAAGAGAAACTCCATTGTTGGGGTCTACATGGGCACAGGCCAGGAACACAGAAATTCCTAAGTGATCAGAAGTCATTTGCAGACTGGTTTCCTGCTTATCTAGAATCAGAATGGAACCCAGAGGTGGAAATTCTCTCTGTTACAGTTCTTGGGAGTGTGTGTGTGTGTGTGTGTGTGTGTGTGGTGGTGGGGGTGAGATAGGGAGGGTATGTGCACGTGTGTGTGGGTCGGCATGATGGAAGGTGAGAATCAGAATAAAATACAAATGTAAATGCATTTCTGATGTCCTTTGTCTTCATTGCTGGTACTGGAGTTTAGTGCTGTTGACACACAGCATTTGCTGCATAGAATCGGAGCAAGGGAAAAGTGCTGATTGAAGTACACCATCAACTTTCTTTTTTAGAAGGCTTCCTGATTAAGACAGCAAATACAAATGTGCAATTACGCACAGACTTACACAAAATTAGAAGGACACCCATGTTAGTGCATAAATTTTGAAAGCTGGCTCAGGGAAATGAAGGAAAATGGCTCTAACTATTTTCCTGCTTAGAGGACAAAAAAAGAAGGATGCCAGGCTACCTGCTTATTTTTCTTTTCATTTACTTAATTAAGAAGAAACATGGAAAACTTTCTCAGTTGGGAATTGTTGAGTCATGTGTATCACGATTGCTAGAAATGTTGGCAAGCTCAAAATATTGGTTCAAAAAGAAGTGGGAATAAAGTGCTATGACTAGCAAAACCCTGCACAGCATGGGCATTGGAAGGTACTGCTGACCTTATCTCAAGAGACTCCTTTTTCTTTTTTTAATCCTTACACGTGCCCCCACAATGCTAAAACAACAACAACAACAACAAGCCCCTCAGAAAAACAAAACAAAAAACCAAATGCTTAAAGAGATTCATGACCAAAAATAAAATTAATGAAACAGTTTGATAGTCAATTAATCACTTAGAATTATAGGAATACTTATTGGAATATACATGATATTTTATATTGTTACATAAATAACAAAAGGGAAATTGCATCGCAGTCTTGTAACTAAAAATGACTTGCACAAGAACCAATGTTAAGTGTCATAAAAGGTGGAAAATCATATATACTGTACAGATAACAGGAAAAGCAAAGGCTTACTGAAGACAATGAAAGAGCAGTAGAGAATGACTACAGTTAGGGTTTTCCCAACTGCATTATCTTTCTGCCAAGGATTTTAAATGGCATCATATGAGCAAGAGGCAAGATGGCGACAGATCTGGTCAGAGTGTGAGAGTCTCTGCATGGGGAGTCTATAAAAGAACAAATCTGTGTTTGTTTTTGAGTCCAAGTGGATGAGTGCATGTCCAACTGAGAGTAGACATGGAATCAAGCCCCCAGGGCCCCCTGCAGAAATGGTTGCAATTTGCCACTGCTCTGAATTAGGACCCCGCTGCATGCAGAAATATCCACCATCCCTGGGGCATCTCTCAAGAAAAGGCAGAAAAGATCAGCTGTCTTTTGACACCTGGCACATGGCCTACACCACCACCTGCAGCAACAGGTCAAGCACTGTCAGCAGGGACCGTGGAGAAAGTGTGAAGAGGAAATATGGAACTGAGACATGCAAGAGGAGCAAACATGGACTGCCGCCATTTTCTGTGTCTCTACTGGGCAGAGACCTGTTTTTCTTGTCCAATTCTGAGCAGCCTGCATCCTGAGCAGCCTGCATCCCGAGACGAAGGTGGCAATCTCCACACCCCTCTGAAATCGACCATTGTTTGCCCAGGAAAATACTCCAAGTGCACCATCCTGGAGAGACAGATGCCCCATCCCCACACTGGACCAAACACAGACACATGCAGTCAGAGCGGGAGACCTAGCAGCAGATGAGTTGGGAGATTTTCCCGGGAAGAACTGCTGCTGCGAGCTGAATACTGGCAGTGAGGGCCACTTAGGGAGCACAGCAAGGGAGCCCAAGGCAGAGTTCCAAGGAAGCAGTGGGGAGAGGCCACCCTGAGCTGGGACTGGGCTCCAGAGCCTTGCCACCGGGTCCTGAGATCCAGAGACTGGTAACTGCTGGGGAAGGAGCTATTGATTCCATTAGTGGCAGGAACAGCAGCTGGCAGAGAAACTGAGCAGACTCTCTAGTGCCAGGGCAGATGAGTGCTCTGGGGTAATCTCTGTGGAACAGCAGAACTGCACCTTGAGACCAGGTGCTGATCTCAGCATAGAATTGGGGATGTTCTTTGTGACCTCAGAGAACATTGTCCCTAGTCCACAAACACTGGTGTGTAATGGAAGATGGGGAACCCCAGATGATCCACCTTCTATCCTGAGCTAGCTGCTGGGTGATAGATGCAGACAGTGGAACTGACCGAGAAGGAGGTTGGTGAGTGTCCAGCTGACTCTCCCTCTGCCCCTAGGAACAAGTGAAAGAGATCAGAAGGGCAGTTGCTGGGGCATATGGAGGGTCAATTTCTAGTTCTTTCAGGAACCTCTACACTATCTTCCAAAGAGGTTGTACTAGTTTGCATTCCCACCAGCAGTGTAGAAGTGTTCGAGAACTCTTCATTAACCTCTTTTTTGGGGGGAAAGGGTATTGGTTTGCTTGTTTGATTATCTCATTTGGTTTCTTTGTTTGTTGGTTAGTTTTCTCTTTTCTTTCTTCCTGTTATCTCTCTCTCTTTGTTCTTTCTCTTTTTCTTTCTTTCTTCTTTTTCTTTCTTTCTCCTTCTTTTCTTTTTTTCTCTCCTTCTTCCCTCTCTTTTCCCTCTTATACCCTGTCTGAGACTCAGGGACTATGCTAGCATATTTACTGTAAGATCATTTTGTGTGGAAGTGGAGAGTGAGTCCCAGCTGGCCTATTCACCAGGTCGCAAACATTATGACCTGTCAAGACGCTTTGAATACTTGCAGTTCCCCCATCCCTTAGTAAGTGCTCAAAATTGTAAAGAGACAGCACAGCATCCCACTTCCCATCCTACTTCATAATGGAACAAACTCAGAACCTTGGCTCAAGGAAGGACAAAAGGTAGAGCAAATATCAGAAGTGACTGCTTCTCCATTTTCCACTGAGCAACAGAATTAAAGATAAAGATAAGAGAACTGCTGTAAATAAAGAAAAATCAATAAATAACTGCTGGTAACCATCAGAGCCTCAGCAAAGAGTCAGTGCTAGAGAGAACAACTACTAGGCCACAAACAATGGTTATCTCCAAGAACAATAGTACCCAGAAGGCACTTATGTAGATAAAAGAATAGTTGGATAGAATGAATACAAATCAAGAAATGAAAGGGCTAAAACTAAATGAAATTGCAACAGAAATGTACAAACTCAAGAAAGTGTACTTAGAAATAGCAGAAATAAAGCGCTCTATCCAAGAAATAAATAACACGCTAACAAGCATGGGAAGCAGAATTGACCAAGCAGAAGAAAGACTCTCAGAGCTGGGATGCCAAAATATGGAATTAACCCAATCTATTAAAAATATAGAAAGAAAAAACTTAAGAAGAAAGAAGAAAAAAAATTATCCAATAGATGTCTGATTTTATCAAGAAACCAAACCTACATCTGGTTGGAATACCTGAAATAGAAAGAGAAACAGAAAACACCCTGGAACAAACATTTGAGGTAATTCAAGAAAACTTCCCTCATCTTTCCAGAGAGATGACTATACAAACACAAGAGATTCAGAGAACCCCTGCAAGACATCTTATGAGAAGACCAACCCATAGTCATTCTCCTACACAAAGCAGGTATAAAAGAAAACATCCTAAAAGCAGCAAGGGAAAAATGTCAGACTACCTACTGAGGGAGACCAGTCAGAATTGCTACAAACTTATCTACAAAACACTATAGGACAGAAGGAATTGGACCCCAATCTTTAAAGTTCTCAAAGATAAACAATTTCAAGCAAGAATTTCCTATTCAAACTGAACATCAGTGATGGAAAATTAAAATCCATTGCAGACATCCAAATCCTAAGAGAGTATGTTGCTTTGAGACCAGCTCTACAGGAAATGATTAAAAAGGTGATGTGCACATAAGAAAAAATTAACAAAAGAAAGACCATATACTTCAAAAGAGCACAAACAAACACAGAAGCAGCTAGAACACACAACATACCCACAACATACACACGTATTTAAACACAAAAACTAAACAAAAACAAAGCAGCCTTTTAGGAGCATCATGACAAGGACAAACTCTCTCACATTTCAATAATCTGTCTGAACATGAATGGACTGAATGCACCACTGAAAAGACATAGAATGGAAAACTGGATAAAAAAACACGACCCAGTAATTTGCTGTCTCCAGGAAACTCATCTCACCACGAAGGATGCCCACAGACTTAAACAGACAGAAAATAAATTTTCAGGTGAACACATCACCAAAAAAGGCAGGAGTCATGATCTTAGTATCAGACAAAACAACCTTTAAGCTATCAAATATTTAAAACGATATGGAAGGCCACTACATAATAATAAAAGGTTTGATCCATTAACAAGAAATATCTATCCTTAAACATATGAACCCAATACAAGAGCACCAGCTTTTATAAAGTAGCTACTAAGTAAACTAAAAAAAGATATTGACTTGAACACTATCATAGCTGGATACTCAACTCACTAATAATCCTACCTAGATCATCAAGGCAAAAAAATCAACAAAAAGACCTGAATCTCAACTTGATGCTTGACCAAATGGACTTAGTGGATACCTACAGAACACTCTGCCACCTCAACAACCACAGAATATACATTCTAATTATCACCACATGAAATGTATTCCAAGATTGACTACATTCCTGGTCACAAATCAAGCATAAACAAATTTGCCCTGCACCTTATCATACTACAGTGGAATAAAAGTAAATTTCACCACCAACAAAATTCCCCCCAAATTCACAAAGACATGGACACTAAACAGCATGATGCTGAACAACTCCTAGGTCAACACAGAAATCAAAACAGAAATTATAAGATTCCTGGAAACAAATGAAAACAAAGAAACATCTTACCAAAAACCTCTGGGATGCCATGAAATCAGGACTAAGAGGTGTATTTTTATACCTACAATCACACATAAGAAAATAGAAAAGAAAAAGTTAACAGCCGTATAAATCACCTAAGGAGCTGGAAAGGCAAGACTACCAAAACCCTAACTTCAGCAGAAGAATCCAGATCACCATAGTAAAAGCCCAAATATGGGACATAGAAGACAAAAATACCATAGAAAAATCAACAAAACCAAAAAACAAGATTGATGAATCCTGGCCAGAATGACCAAGAAAAAGAGAGAAAAAGCCCAAATAAGCACAATCAGAAATGCAAAAGATCAAGTCACAACTGACCTCAAAGAAATGCACATGATTATCAGAGATTACTATGCATACCTGTATGGGAACAAACTCAAAAACCTAAATGAAATGGAATATTTTCTGACATCAAACAACTTACCAAGGATGAAACAAGAAGAAATTGAGACCCTAAATAGACCAATAACAACTTGGGAAATTATCTATGACATAAGAAAACTACCTACAAAAAAAAGTCCTGGACCTGATGGATTTCCAGTGGAATTCTACAAAACATGAAAGGAGGAGCTAATACCAATCCTATTGAAAGTATTCCAGACAATCAAGAAAGACAAAACTCTCCCCAAATAATTTAATGAAGCTAATATCACACTGACATCCAAACCAGGTAAAGATTCATCTAAGAAAGGGAACTACAGGCCAATATCCCTGATGAACATAGATGTAAAAATTCTCAACAAGATTCTAGCAAACCAGATCCAACAACCATATCCTTAATAATCATCCACAATGACCAAGAAGTAAGTGTCATCCTTGGGATGCAGACCTAGTTCAACATACACAAGACCATAAATGTAATTAAATACATCAACAGATGTAAAAATAGGAACCATGTGATTATATCATTAGATGTGGAAAAAACTTTTGAGAAAATTCAGCATCCCTACTTGATAAAAACTATTGAACACCTAGGCATAGAGGGAACATACCTCAAAATAATAAGAGCCATCTATGATAAACTCACAGCCAACATATTACTAAATGGACAGAAATTGGAAACATTTCCCTTGAAAACTGGAACAAGACAAGGCTTCCCACTCTCACCCCTCCTGTTCAATATAGTGTTAGAAGTCCTAACCAGAGAAATCAGATAAAAGAAGGAAATCAGGGGTGTCCAAATAGGAAAAAAAGAAGTCAAGTTAGCCCTCTTTGTTGATGACATGATCCTATACCTTTAAAGTCTAAGAGAACCTGTCAAAAACCTCCTTGCACTGATAAAGGACTTTGACAAAGTCTCTGTACAAAATCAATGTGCAAGAGGCAGTCATATTCTAATACACCAACAACAAACGTGGCAAAGAACGAAATAAAAAGCATAATCTCACTCACAATAGCCATAAAAAAAAAAGAAATACCTTGGAATCTTCCCAACCAGAGAAGTTAAAGATCTTTACGATGAAAACTACAAAACACTGCTCAAAGAAGTCATAGATGACACAAACAAACAGAAAAATATTTCATGCTCATGGATTGCAAGAATCAACAATGTTTAGATGTCCGTCTTACCAAAGGCAATCTACAGATTCAATGCGATACCTATTAAATTACTAGCATCGTTCTTCTCAGATCTAGAAACAACAATATAGAAATTCATATGAAAACATAAACGACTATCAATAGCCAAAACAATCCTTAGTAAAAGAAACAAAGTGAGAGGTATCACACTTCCAGGCTTTAAACTTTATTATAAGGCTACAATAATCAAAACAACCTGTATGATGACCATGTATGTACCTAGCTCTGAATTGCATTCCACACTTATAAAATGAAAAAATTAAAAAACAACAAAACAACCTGGTACTGGTACAAGAACAGGCATATAACCCAATGGAACCAGGATAGAGATTCCAGAAGCAAAACCTCAATTTCCCAACTAACTCATCTTCGACAAAGTCTCCAACAATAACCACTGGGGTAAGGAGAACCTGTTCAGTAAATGGTGCTGGGAAAACTGGCTGACCGCATGCAGAAGAATGAAACAGGACCTATCACCATATGCAAAAGAGAAGCTCTAATTGAATCAAAGACCTAAATGTAAAACCTCAAACATTAAGAATCTTAGAAAATGTAGGAGATTCTCTTACCAAAAACGGAATAAGAAACCAATTCCTGATCAAAATCCCAAAAGCTAATGCCTTAAGAAGTGAGATAGACAAGTGGGACCTTATCAAACTGAAAAGCTTCTGCAAAGCCAAAGAAACCATCAAGAGAGCAGGGAGACAGCCCACAGAATGGGAAAAAAAATATTTGCCAATTGCGTAGGCCTTACATCTGGAATCTACAAGGAACTCAAATGTGCAGAAAGGAAACAAACAAACAAACAAACAGCCCCATTAAAAAGTGGGCAAAAAGCATGTATAGACACTTCTCCGAAGAAGATATACAAGTAGTCAACAGACACATAAAAAAATGCTCAGCTTCACTTATCATCAGACAAATGCAAATCAAAACCACATTGAGATACAACCCCAGTAAGAATGGCCATCATTAATCAAACAACAACAGATGCTGGTGAGAATGTGGAGAAAAAGGAATGCTTCTACACTGTTGGAGGGAATGCAAACTAAGTGATTCCTAAAGGAACTAGAAATTGACCTTCCATATGAACTAGCAATCCCCCTTCTGGGAATATACCTGGAGGAACTGAAATCACTCTACGAAAAAGATACCTGCACACGCATTTTTACTGCAGCACTATTTACAATAGCAAAAACATGAAGCCAATCATGTTGCCCATTGAAACTAGACTTTTGAATAAAAGAAATGTGGCACATATACACAATGGAATATTAGGCAGCCATAATGAAGAACAAAATTATGGACTTCGCAGCAACTTGGATACATTTAGAGTCTATAATACTCAGTGATGTGTCACAGAAACAAAGAGCAGAGTACCACATGTTCTCACTCATAAGTGGACTCTGATCATTTACCATAATACTATAAGAAAACGATTGACAGTAGCTGGAAACTGCTAGGGAAGGAAAGGGGTTGGGGCACACTTCATCAAAAAGTGTACCTGATCTCAAACCAGGTGAAATGGGAACCAAAGGGAGGTCTTAACTTTACCTGTATGATGACCACTTATAACCCTAATCCTGAATGGTATCCCACATCTTTAAAATAAAAAATTGGCATCATAGGGTTATTGTATTATCAATAATTCCCTATAGGAGCAACAGTGTCCTTCTATGTTGCAGAGGATTAAGTGGAAATCCAAGACTAAGGTATGGGGTCTTGTGGGACATGAGTGAGTTGTTCACAGCCAGTGACTTCATCTTCCAAATGTCTCATCATGAGGGAAAGAGAGGAAGATATCCTTTTGGTTCCAACTCAGATCTCTATGGGATTGCCATGTTTCACTTGTGAAAACTATGCTTGTTCTGCAACCGTTTAGTAAAAAGAGATTGTCCTAAGCATTCCGGGTGATAAGATTTTTGTTTCTTGCTGTGTTGATTGGGGATGTTTTAGAAAGAGAGCTTGATCAGAGGGGACATAATATGCGTTCGTCTGCAAACCACGGGCTCCCAGTACCTGGCACGGGGCCTGATGCAGCTGGATGAACAAAGGCCACAAGCAGAGACCTTTGCCCACAGGTTGCTTGGAAGAACTGTCTCCAGTAGTGGATCACGTTGGAGACTCTCTTTTTTTCAGATCTTGCATCCAATCTATTAGCCAAATCTTTCGGCTCTAACTTAAAAATGCTCAGAGTTTGACCATCTCGATGCTCCCGACTTCATCAAAGCCCCTCCCTTCTCCCCAAGATGACTGCGAACAGTTGTACCCGCTCCCTGATCTCCAAATCTCCATGCAGCTGGAAACACAAACCTTGCTTCTCCTCTGCCCCACACACTTCCAAACCACACAAAAGGAAGGCCCTGGAAGGCTCCATGAAGCCTCTGGGACCTCATACTCTCCCGCATCACCGCTTGCTTCTGCTCCAGGTACTCTGGCCATCTTGCTGACCCCTGAGCCCACCTGTCCTCTCCTGTCCCCCCCCTTCTGTGACAGGTGCCATCATCACCCCATTCAGTTTCTGTCCAAAAGTCACCCTGACAATGAAAGCTTCTTGCTTGCTCTCCAGAATCAGTGCCTGGCTTGCACTAGGCCCCTTTGCCCTGTGCAGCACCTAGCCCCACCCAGCAGGAAGCTACTGGCATTTTTTGTGTGTGGCATCTGCCGCTAAAGTGCCAGGAGGATGGGAATTTGACTATCTTTTTGTCTGCTGTAGCCTCTCCAAGTAGACCAACAATTATTTAAAAATACTCATAAAGTAATAAATGAATGTCCATTAATGCATAGTAGACTGTTGGGCTGGGGTGTCTTATCCATTGCTGGTTGTCCACGGTGGATCCCGAGCCAGGTCTGCCAGGAGGCCATGGTGGCTGCTGTGGCACTGACACAATGGTGATGAAAAAAAAAAACATATGAACTAGAGTGAAGCTTCTCCTTTGTGAAGCTTGAGAGGAGTCAACACCATGCTGTGTTAATAAATCAGAACAGTGGTTTCTTCCAGGGATGGGTGCTGTTTTTGACTGGGAAAGGCATGAAAGAACTTTCTGGAATACTAGAAATATTCATATTTGGAAATGTGTGCTGTGACTCTTGATATGGCTTCATATATTTATTGAACTGTAAAATGAATACATAGCTTGCATATAAATATATTATATATGTATATACATGCCTGCATATGTCTTTGTTTTTGCTTCTGTAACAAAATATCTGAGTCTGGGTAATTTATGAAAAATAGAAATTTATTTCTCACAGTTCTGGAGGCTGGAAGTTCAAGGTTAAGGGCATTTATTTGGTGTCTGGTTAGAGGCTGTCTCTGCTTCCAAGATGACACTTGTCCTCCAGAGGGGATGGACGATGTATTCTCATCACGGCAGAAGAGCATGAGTGTGCTTCCCTCAAGCTTGAGCGCTCTTATAAAGATGCTAATCTCATTCGTGACTCAACCACTCCCTCAAAATCCCACCACTTAATACTACTGCATTGGAGATGCAGTTTCAATATGAATTTTGGAGGGGATGCTATCATTGAAACCATAGCAATACAAATGTAAATACAGACAGTCCCTGATTTACAATGTTTAAACTTAAGACTTTTTGACTTTGTGATAATGTGAAAGTGATATGCACTCAGTAGTGATTGTATTGTGAGTACACATACCATCATTGTTTTTCACTTTCGGTACAGTATTCAATAAATTGCATAAAATGTTCAACACTTTATTATAAAAGAAGCTTTGTTGTAGGCGATTTTGTCCAACTGTAGGCAAATGTAAGTATTTTGAGCAGGTTCAAGGTAGGTCAGGCTAAGTAAGGTATGATGTTTGGTAGGTTAGGTATATCAAGTGCATTTTTTTCTTTTTCTTTCTTTTTTCTTTTTGAGACAAGGTTTCACTCTGTCACCCAGGCTGAAGTGCAGTGGCATGATCTTGGCTCACACTACAGCCTTGCTCCTGAGCTCAAGCGATCCTCCTGCCTCAGCCTCCTGAGTAGCTGGGACTACAGGCATGTGCCACCATGCCCTGTTAATTTTCTATACTTTGTAGAGACAGAGTATTGATTTGTTGCCTAGGCTGGTCTTAAACTCCTGGTCTCAAGTGACCCTTGATTATAGATGTGAGCCACCACACCCAGTCTTAAATGCATTTTTTACTTATAATATTTTTAACTTATGATGGGTTTACTGGGACATAACCCCACTAGAAGTTGAGAAGCATCTGTATATACAAAAATTTGTAAAATGCAACTCTTTTAAAAACATGAGTTTTAAGAAACTCAACCCAGATATCTGAATAAGGGTATCTTCATAAGTGTCTATAAAAGCATTATTCAGACCAGGTCTCCAAACCTCAGACTAGAAATTCTATTAAATGTGACATATTAGGGAGGCTCTCCACTCAAAGAGTCTCCAAAATAAGGGAGTACTCTAGAGTAATCTTGGAGAAGGCCTCAAGGAGAAGGCCACTGGTATACACTGATGGGTAGAATGTTGAAGGTCACTGGTACACAATGATAGGGGTGAAAGTCAGTGGTACACACTGATAGGTGTGAAGGTGAAGGTCACTGGGGCACACTGATGAGTTTGAAGGAGAAGGTCATTTGTGCATACTGACGTGTGTAGTTGATGGTCACTTGGTCACTATCGTGGATGTGAAGGTGAAGGTCAATGGTACATACTGATGGGTGTGAAGGTGAAGGTCACTGGGGCATAGTCACGGGAACACAATGATGAGTGAGGGTGAAGGTGATTAGGACAAACTCATGTATAGGAAGGTGAAGGTCACTGGTACACAGTGACATGTGAAGGTGTGTGTATCATTGATATACATTGGTTAGCCTACGAGGAAAACTTTCAAGGTCTCAGTCAACGGGAATAGCAAAGTTTGAAATAACTGAAAATTGACCAATAATACATGATGAGATAAAAAAGAGGAACTTGTTTTGTTTCTGTGGCCCATTATCACAGAGTCTTTCCTTATTTATAATACATAGTTTTTTCCTACTAGTGAAAGAAGTCAGTTCCACCCAGAAGCATGAAAACTGTAATCAAGAGATTACCCTCTCCAATAATCAGAACTCTAGTTGAGTCAGGTGTTCCCCTTGGGTCCTACTGCTTTTCAAAATCAGAACTTGAACTAAAGGAGAAATCCTGCCAATACCAAATGGGCATGCAGACAGACAAGTATGTTGACTCTCTTTTTCCTATTTTGTCTGTACATAATGTGTGTAATAACATTAATTCATTTCAAAATACATAAATATTCTGTTATGTTTTGTGTCCTATATTTATGCCTTTTGCATATTTTGCACATACTAACATTGGTTCTAATAAGATAAGTAGAACATTGTTTTTTGACTTCATGCTCTGTCAGATAAGGTATATACATACAGGTTGGAAAATAAAGGAAGCTTCTCCTCTTTCTAATATATGACCTTACTAGTTCCTGGAAATTGCACAGTTTGATTAAAATCCATTCTCCAACTTTATCTTTCTTTTCTCTCTTCCTGTGGAATTTCAGGGTGCACGTTGCACACCATTTATTAAAAATCTTAACATGGTTGAAAATAGCCTTTTTAAAAAAAAAATCTGACGTGATTAGAACCGCTTTGAAATTCAGTTTAATTTCCACAACGACACTTTGAGGCATCAGCAAATTAAGTGTCATTTAATAATATTCTGCTGACCAGTGGGCAGGTTACCTGCCCTACCCCATGGGGGATGGGGAGGACCTGAACTGGTGTTTTTCTCAATGTCTTATCCTATAACATTGTCTGGGACGCCCGGAGGTCCTTCCTCAGCTCCACACCTCTTGTATGATAACCTTTGTCCTGCCTCCATGTTTCCTCAAGCGGACTGAGCACTTAGAGGGAAGAGGCAGACTTCTGTGGAGCAGTACTGCCATCGATTTCTTTATTTAAAGTATATCAGCAACAGTGTGTGTACATTTTTCAGTAGTGCAGCTTCTGGGGGAGAGGGATCCATAGCGTTCATATTCTTCATGGGGTGCATAACTCCCCCAAGAGGGAGACTGAATTGGCCGTCATAAAATGCCACCAGAGGGCGCACATCAGCCAGAAGAGGGGACAAGAATCTGCTCAGAAGTCCCAGCTACAACAGAGGTCCAAAGCCCCCCCTCCCCGGAGGAACTGCGCATGCTCACAGTTTAAATGGGTCCTTAGTTGTCTAAATAGACACGTGTTTAAAAAAAATTTTTTTTTGAGTTTTTCTGTATTCTTTCACGTGCTGTGTTCTAAGGTATTAACAATAATTGGTTTGTAACAGTGGCCGAGTTTGTTTCTATCTGATGTTTTATATTGGTGATTGCAACCTTTATGACTATGAGTTGGGAAACATTAATTGGGAGAATAAAACAAATTGTGTCTAAATATTGGATTGGCTTTTGGACGTTGCATTTCTGGGTTTTCTTCCTGTTCAGATTTTACAACATCTATTCAGAATCGGCGTGGGTTCAGTGAAAAGCCTAGAGGATGTGCTGTCAGGAAATCTGGTTCTGTGCCTCTCAGTAGCTTATGACCTTGGGCAGATTGACTGAGGTTTTTTTTTTTTTAAGATATCTTTTGGAATCAATTCTCTTTTTCCAATTTCTACTCTCACTCCGTGGTCCAGGCCCTCATATAGTTTCCGTTTTCTTGATTTTCCTCTGCACCATTCTCCATATTGTTGTTGGAATGACCTGCCCAACCCGCCAATATTTTTAGGCCACTGTCCTAGTTAAAATGTTACAGGGGCCCTTTGGTACAGCAGAAGTGCAAACACTTGCAAATTCTAGGTGCTTCTGACCCACTACACTCACTGCAGCTCTGCAGCTAGGCACTCGCTTGTTCCTTCATGTCCTCCCACCAAGAGGACCTCGTCTATCCTATAACCTTGTCTGGGACCCCTGGAGTTCCTTCCTCAGCTCCACGCCTCTTGTATGATAGCCCTTGTCCTGCATATTATCATCATGTGTTCCATGTTTTCTCAAGTGGACTGAGCTCTTAGAGGGCGGAGGAAGGCTTCTTCAGTGAGGAATTCCAAACGCCTTGTGGAGATCTGAACACATGGAAAAGTCCTGAGGTGTGTTGAATGAATTAGTGCTACACTGAATATAGTCTGCCATGATCCATGAATAAGATGATTCATTTTGCTTTCTGTAATGTTGCATAATTTTCCGCTCATCAATAATTGAGAAGTTCTTAACCAACTTTCTATTTCCAATCTAATTAAATGTAATATAGAAGCAATAGAGTGCATTTTACAATAGAGTGCATTTATGGCTTCAATTTTTAAGGCCAATAATGGACAAGAGTTCTTAACATCTAACAGTATAAACTATGAGTTCCTGTCCTATAGAATAGTTTAAGATTAGTTTTGACGGTTCACAAAAAACATTATGTCAACTGTGATAATTTTAAATATTAAATATAGCACTTTACTAACAACAACGACAATCCTCCAGCTTTGCAAATCTCATGTCACTCTTTGTTCCAATGAAACCTGTATTTTGGTAGAAAACAAAGTGTTCATCCTGAGGTATGAAGTACAGGAGAAAGATGCTGTCAGGCGCATGGTACTCTCTGAAAATTCACTTAAGAGCCCTCAGAAACATTGAGCTCCATTTATGGGGTTAAACCCACCTCTCTTTTAGGCATCGATGATCAGTGATTAATTAGGGAACTTGTAGCTTGCTCCAGAAAAAAACTTAAGTTGCCAGATCTCAGTGTGTCCTCCAAGGAAAGTTAGATTATATGCGGGCACTCCTTTTAATACTGAAAAATTTGGAACTGTAGTGTCATTTCTAGGCAGAGACTGCGATGCCATGTGGAGAAACCTTGTCCTGGCCTCTGTGTCTCTTCACTGAGGAGGTGAAGCTATTCCGTTCTAAGGAAAGTTCTTCTTTGGGCCAGACATATCCAGTGTTCCAGGAAAAGCCCAAGCCAATACCAAAGGTCAACTCATGGCCAGTAAAAGCTCTTCAGTGCTGGACACTGAGATGCTTTTCCTGGGATAGCCAGAACAGAGAGTCCCACAGGCTCCAATCCAAGGTACAACTACAATTGCCCATGGATGAATCTGGCTCTGCAATTGTCAGGTGGGTAAGATAAAAGGGGCTTGTTTCTTTCTGCTTTTCTCTTTGAAGGTAGGCTTCCTCTGCCCCCATGGTCTTATTGTATCTGCTCCTGTGAAGATGAATACGTGAGTCTGCTCATGCAGGGACTGCCATATCCAAAGCATCTAAAATTCTGGTACCTTTTCCTGCATTCTAATTTTATACCAAATCATGGGCATTAGCAGGTCCCTAATGGCACAGTCCAGTTCATGTGCTAGGTGGGTCAGAGGAAACTGGCCACTCTTTAAGTGACATGATCAGAGTTCAGACTTCTTCCTAAAACATTGTACCTGGGCTCCTAGAGGGACAACTTTCTCCATTCTGTGAGATGTGAGCAGAGGTTGTCACAGGTAGGGTGGGACTTGATGGGGTGGAAGCCTACAGTCCTGATTTTAACCTCCAAACCAGAATTAACAACCTTTTGTAAAGGACCAGGTAGTAAGTTGGCTTAAGCTTGGCAGACCACACAGTCTCTGCTACAACTCTGTCATTGTAGGTTGAAAACAGCCATGGATGACATGCAAATGAAGCATAGTGTCTGTGTTTCAATAAAACTTTATTTATAAAAATAGATAGTGGACCTTTGGACTGTTGTTTGGTACTCTGGCTCTAAACTACCCCCAGTTGGGGATTATTTCTACAGAAAAATGGTCAATAAAGCAATTTTTAGACAATAAGAACAGAACAGGAATGAAAGGGACAGACATCTGTGTAACTCTCTTAAATTCTTATTTGGGCTCTTATCATCCCTGAAAATCTCTGAAATGCTAATAGATTGCAGAATGAGATGTGTTATGCTGACAGCTGTCTCTTTAGGGCAGGAGAGCAAAGCCACCATCTGGAATAGATTAGAACCCATTCCTCATGTACATCTGTGGACTCTAAAGTTTTGTCTGTTGGCATGGACCTGTGGAGAGTGGGCTTCCACATACAACAGGTCATTTTCCCCAAAGAATATTTGCAAGAGAGACCTTTTCTCCTCTCCCTCCTTAACTGCATTGCAAAATGTATGTTTAGTGGAAAATTCTCCAACTAGCACTTAATCAGGCAGCCCCACTGGCCACTTTTCCTCTCAGCTGGCCTCCAGCTTTGAAGATAATCAGTGGCACCCAGCCTGGCAGTCCTGGGATTCCGTGAGGGTTGGGGAATTCTTCCGTAATGGCTCTGCTACAGCCTGGATGTCCTGGGTCGTCTGCTGTCTGAACTGCCAATGTCATTTGATTATATACCCAGTTATTTTGTTTGGATGTTGTAGCGATTAAAATGGTGGGCCAAATATTGTAGATGAGTTAGATTTTGCCTTCTCAAATGCTGCTGTATGGTCACATGACAGAATCCTTGTTGCTGTGTCTCTGCTGAGAGCAGCATGCTCTAGTGAAGTCAGCTTTGGAGAAGTTGTAACTGAGGCATTTTAGCATTTTCTGTAGAATGGACAAGACAGACCCTCCATTTGGTCGTCTGTTGAATCACACTACATTTCACTATTTGATGAGTTCTTCCAGGATTTTTTAGATGGATGGAGGGTTTTGTCTTAGCATCACAATGGCTGCTTAAAATTCAGAACAAAAATAGCATGCATGTTCATATATTTTCTTCCAAGAAGTAAAATCAGCCTTACAGATGGTATTTCTGTAATGAAGAATCTTCATTCTTCTTCTTCAGAACTTTAACATGTGTGGCCCATAAAATAAAAAAAGACAGCAAAATAACAATTTGTTTTGATAATAATTTTGATGTTATTGCTTTCCTGTTCTTGAGGAATTCTTTTTTGGTAAATTATGTGTCTACAGGCAACCATTAGTGTGAGACCATAGTCAATTCTTCTATATGAAAAGAATAGACAGTGTCAGTTTTTACCTCCTCTAACCATTTGGACTACATTTTTTTCTTTTGCCCCTCTTATCACATTTCTTAACCATTTCTAAGCTTTCTGATCAACCTTCCAGTTGATTTACCAATCATCAACATTCTCCATGAAATGAACAAGAAAGTCAGCAGTCTGTTGCTTCAAGTCTAGACTGCTCTGCCCTGTTCTCTTCTCTCCCTCCTGTCTTCCTTCTCCCCTTTTCTCTCTGCTTCTTTTCCTTCAAATGGTTCAAAAATGCAGACATTAAAATATAACTCTCCTGCCATCACCCACAGTCCTTTCCAAGGCAACCACAATGGATAATTTGCTGTGTGTCTTTCAGAAGTTTTCCTGCACATGCACACACAGGCCTACCTTGCTGTTTGAAGAAGCAATATGTGGTAACAGTGATCAGTGTTCTGCACTTCGAGCTTTTCACTCTACTCTGTCTTGAAGATTGTTCCATCCTGTCACAGGAAGGTCTACCTCACACTTTCTCATGGCTTATGAGTGGTTTCCTGAGTTCTCTATAATCAGCTCCATCTTTTCCTTATGAACACTAACACTCATGGGTCTTCAGTATTCTTGAGTGTGTCAGGCTGGTTTTTTCCCTTCCTTCAAGGATTTGTGTTCATTTCAACTCTGACATCTTGGCTACATGCCCCCTTCCTTCGTTGAAACTTTTAGTCCTGCACAGGTGTCAACGCTGGCCCCATCTTTTGATGAAGTCTTTCTTTTTTAAAAAAATTAGATTCAAGGGGTACATGTACAATGAAGTCTCTCAAGACTGTACTAGACAGACATCACTTTGTCACAGGAATGCCTTCAGGGCTTATGGTGCCCACTCTAAGTTAGCACTCAATAACCATTTCCTTTGCTTTCTCTTATATCCCCTGGTTAGAGCCTAACATCTTAGGGGCAGAAACTTCGGCCACCTTGTTCCTTTGAAGTGCAGAGTAAGGGCCAAGTGCCAAGCACAATGCCAACAACTAATTTCTTTTAATTCTTCCTCAGAGGGATGAGCATGCCTATCAATTTCCCTTCTAGATTGTGAGTGCTTTCAGAGAAGAGCCTCTTGTCTGCTTTGCAGATTGGTCAGATTCCGCAGATCTCATTGGACAATATGGATGCTTACCTCAAATGGTAAAAGTCGTCTACATTTTATTGATTTCGTTCTTAATGTAAGCTTTTATTTCTTGTCACTTTAAGCTAGAGCCTGAAGCCATGGCTTTATTTTACTCTGGTTATAATTTTCCCAGATACCTTATAAAAGTCTAACATTTGTGTAATGACTGATTTGAGGAACATTGCATCAGATGTCCATTAGATCACAACCTAGAGTAATTCGAATTACACAATATTAGAGAAAGAAGAGACCTCAACATCATTTCCTGCAGTTTTTTTTTTTTTTTAAATAAGTGAGGCCTGTGATTCACCCAGGGAGACCTGACTTGGCTGAGGTTAGAACTCAGGTCTTAAACCAGGCAAAGTGAGGACCAAGCTTTTACTGTATTATGTCCACTTGTATACCTAATCCTGAATTGCAGCCTACATCTAAAAAAAAAAAAATATATATATATATATAAAGAGAGAGAGAGAGCGAGAGAGAGAGAGAGAGAGAGAGAGAGAAACTTAGGCCTTGCCCTGCAGGCCATGGGGTCACTCTGCTATCACTCCCCCAGTTCATTCTTTATCCCGCCCAACCCTGCTCACCGTCTTCTAAGACTCTGATTTCTATCATGCAGTTATGGCTCCTTCCATCTCTTTCTCCTCAGGAAGCAGAAGCACTTAAAGTTCATCTATTCGATCAGGGCTTACTGAGCTAATTGGTGAGATATTGGTGGCTTCCTCTGTAAGGAGGGAACTATGCTGCTTGGCAGCTCTGCTGCAGATCAAAGCCCAAAACACCACTTGGAAGTTCTTCTGTTGTTCTTTGAAAGTTCTACCTCTTGAGATAATTTTCTTGATGCTATTTCTCTTTAGAGAGTTTTTTAGTCCCTGATAAACAAGAGGCAATAGCTTAGCCAAGTGTCAACAAGCTGCCACATTTTAAATAAATTTCTTTACTATCTCCACTTAAGGAAAGTCGCCTCAAGTCTTCTTCACCCTTTTAGTGGGTGCTGAAGGCTTTGTGATCACGCTTATGTGAAGAAAATTTTTTCCTCATGTCAGTTTATATTCCAGCTTTCAATGACAAAAACAACAACAACAACAACAACTCTGAAAAAACCAATGATACAATATTTTTGGCAGCCAATATTCTTTAGGATTAAGGAAAGATTGAAAATGCATATGAGACTTGAGATTTATTGTAGCAAATAGGGCTGTAAAAATGTCATTTTAAAATGGAAGTAGTTGTACTAAAAAGCTATCATATATTCTCTTATTTCACACAATTAAATGTTCTGATTACTGTTTGAACAAATTAATAAAAAATTGAATTATAAAAAAAAGAAAAAGAAAATGCATATGAGATAATTACGACTGGGAGATGAGATGTGGGGAAAAGGATAAAAATATATCTGAAATGTCAGAAGTAATAAACAGATCTCTTTATTTATTTGTCAATGTTTGTGTTCATAAAATATTTTAAAGGAAATTAAGTGAATACAACAAATATTATCAAATGGTTTCAGAACTCTTAAGGACAATAACAACTAATTTGTATGCTCTAAGTACATAGTAGTTCAATAAGTGTTTTCTGGTCTCATTTTACTTGTTTATTTATTTTTTACAGACAGGGTCAAGCAATTCTCTTGCCTTAGCCTCATGAGTAGCAGATACTACAGGTACACACTACTGCTAATTTAAAAACATTTTTTGTAGAGATGGGAATCTCCTTATATTTCCCAGGCTGATTTCAAACTCATGGCCTCAATCCATCCTCGCGCCTTGGCCTTCCAAAGTACTGGAATTACAGGTGTGAGGCACTATGCCTAGCCTGGCCTCATTTTAGAAGTGGTGCAACAAACTTTCATTATCAAATTCTGTATAGTTTTACTCATCCTTTTAGTGCTATCACTTTATAATACAATCACTTATGTACTATAAAGTGCATCTATAAGCATAGATTCATAGACATAAATAACAACAATCACAGTATGAGTTGTTTTTTACAATTTAGAGAATTATTCTAATTTTCTGTTAAAGGGTCAAAAAAAATTGAAAAAGGAGCCATCTTGAGATATCAAGGTAAGTATAGTCTAGAGAAGACAGTAGAAAGAGTGCACATTTTTTTGTTTAGAGAGGTAAATTACAAACAATTTGTATCCAAATTGTACATTGATATTTGAGGTGCCTAAAATCAATATTAGTTGTATCAAGTTCTGGGGAAGCTATGTAATTAAGGAAGATGCTGATTGCATAAGTGAAGGCAATTGCTTTCACATTTTGATTAAATTTGATTTCTTTTTTGGGGAAGTATGGGAATTTTTATTTTTATTTTAAGAATGTGACATACAATTTGGGATTAGATATACAAATGGTCATTGTACAAGTAAAGTTTGGGCCTCACTTTGGTCCTCACTTCACCTGGTTTGAGATCCGGTACCTTTATTAATGAATTATGCCCCTCCCCCAGCAATTTCCCACTACTGTCAATCACTTTCTTATAGTATTATGATAATTGTTCAGGATCTGCTTATGGGTGAGAATGTGATACTCAATTCTTTGTTGCTGTGATAGATCACTATGTAAAATAGACTCTAAATCCATCCAAGTTGCTGTGAAGTTCATAATTTTGTACTTATTTACAACTGCATGATATTCCATTGTGTATGTGTACCATATATATATATATATTTTTATCCAGCCCACTTTTGATGGGCAGCAGGGTTGGTTCCATGCTTTTGCTACTGTGAATAATGGTGCAATAAATATGCGTGTGCAGATATCTTTTTTATAGAGTGATTTGAGTTCTTCCAGGTATATTCCTAAAAGGGGGATTACTGAGTCATATGGAAGATCAATTTTTAGATCTTTTAGGAATCGCCACACTGTTTTCCACAGAGACTGTACTAGAACCAACAGTGTAGAACTGTTCCCTTTTCCCTGCATCCTCTCCAGCATCTGTTGTTTTTTGAGTTATTGATGATGGCCATCTTGACTGGAGTTAAGCAGTATCTCGGTGTGGTTTTAATTTGCATTTCTTTGATGATTAGTGAGGCTGAGTATTTTTTCATGTGTCTGCTGGCTGCTCATATGTCTTCTTTTGAGAAGTATCTATTCATAACTTTTGCCCACTTTGTAATAGGGCTTTTGGTTTTTTCTTTTCAGTACATTTGAGGTCCTTATAGATCCTGGATGCTAGGCCTTTGTTAGATAGGCAGTTGACAAATATTTTTTCCCATTCTGTAGGCTGTCTTCCGGCTCACTTGATGTTTTCTTTTGCTTTGTGGAAGCTTTTCAGTTTGATGAGGTCCCAAATGTCAATCTTATCTCATGGGCACTTGGGGTTTTGATCAGGAATTGGTTGCCAGTTCCAATTCGATACGGGTGTCTCCTGCATTTTCTAAGGTTCTTATAGTTTGAGGTTTTATGTTTATTTCTTTGATCCATTTAGAGGGTTTTTTTTGTGTATGGTGATAAGTAGGTGTTTTGTTTTAGTCTCTGCATGTGGTCAGCTAGTTTTCCCAGCACTGTTTACTGAATAAGTTCTCTTCTCCCCAGTGGTTGTTGGTGGAGGCTTTGTCAAAGATAAGTTTGTTGAGAAATTGAGATTTTGCTTCCAGAATCTCTATCCTGTTCCCTTGGTCTTTATGCCTGTTCTTGTACTAATACCAGGCTGTTTTGATTATTGTAGCCTTATAATAAAGTTTAAAGTCTGGAAGTGTGATACCTCCTGCTTTGTTTCTTTTGCTGATGACTGTTTAGGCTATTCAAGGTCATTTATGTTTCCATATGAATTTCTGTATTGTCTTTTCTAGATCTGAGAAGAATGATGTTGGTAATTTAATGGGTATCACATTAAATCTGTAGATTGCATTTGGTAGGACGGACATCTTAACAATGTTGATTCTTCCTAGTCATGAGCATGGAATATTTTTCCATTTGTTTGTGCCATTTTTGATTTCTTTAAGTGGTGTTTTGTAGTTTTCATTATAAAGGCCTTCCA
The DNA here is from genome assembly GCA_963574415.1 of Tarsius wallacei. Lineage (NCBI taxonomy): Eukaryota > Metazoa > Chordata > Mammalia > Primates > Tarsiidae > Tarsius > Tarsius wallacei. The sequence goes on from CAUYQG010068563.1 coordinate 25,159, forward strand.
CTTCTCTGGTTAGGAAGACACTGAGTATTTCATTTTTTTTTGTTGCTATTGTGATGGATTGTGCTTTTTACTTGGTTCTCTGCCTGTTTGTTGTTGGTGTATAAGAATGTAACTGTCTTTTCCACGTTGATTTTGTACCCTGGGACTTTTCCAAAATCCTTTATCCATGCAAGAAAGCTTTTGACAGATTCTCTTGGATTTTCAAGGTATAGAATCATATTGTCTGCAAAGAGGGGTAACTTGACTCCTCTTTTCCTACTTGGATACCACTGATTTTCTTCTCTTGTTTGATTGTTCTAGCTAGGACTTCTAACACTATGTTGAACAGGAGGAGTGAAAGTGGGCAGCCCTGTTTTTTCCCGGTTTTCAGGGGAAATGCTTTCAATTTCTGTCCATTTAGCAATATGTTGGTTGTGGGTATATTGTAGATGGTGTTTACTATTTTGAGGTATGTTCCCTCTATGCCTAGTTGTTCAAGGGTTTTTATCAAGAAGGGATGCTAGAAGATGGCAACTGAGCCGGTCAGACTATGTAAGTCCTGATGTGAGTATATGGAACATTTTGTGTATGTGTTGGTGAGTGAGTGGGCGTGTGAGTGACTGACTGAGTGAGGACTCTGGAGCAAGCAGCCAGGGTTCTTCCAGTACAGCAGCTGGTGCTGCAGCTGCTTGCCTTGGACCCCATTGGATCCCGAGATGCAGAAGCAGAGTGCCATTTAAAAAATAAATCAACAAAACCCTTCCTGGGAAGAAGATGCTGGGAGAGACTGACAAACTGGGGGCTTGTGAGCAAGTAGCCAGGGACTTCTTGGTGAAGCAGCTGGTGCTGTAGCTGCTCTGTCTGGTCCCTAGTGCTTCCTGGGTTGCAGAAGCCGGGCGCCATTTTTTTTAAACTGACAAATATTTTCCTGCAAAGAAGCGGCGGGGAGAGACGACTGGCTCCAAGTTCTGCCTCAGCACTGCAGTGCCTGGCCAGACGCTGGCAGCAAGGGCTATAGAGGGAGCCCAGAGGCAGAATTCCACCGAAGATGAAAGAGTCACCCCGCCACCATCTTGAAAATGGGGCAGGAAAGTGCTCTGACTTGCTCACCATGGAGCAACAGACCCGATCTCTGTGACCAGCAGATCAACTACTCAGGGGTTGATTACCCAGGGGTAATATCCTGAAAACACAAACTTCGGAGGGACAGAACAAGTGCTTAGTCTTAGGAACCCTACCCCCTACTCAGAGTCAGCTGTGGGACGAAGGTTGTGGCCAGAAAAGGATGAGGAAAACCTCCAAAGACATCAGTGGTGAGTTCAGGGCTGACCCAACGCCCTTCCTCCCCAGAACGTCAGACCCACACAGCTGGGACACAACTGAAAGGGACTAGCCCAGGCAGAGCCTGGACATCAGTCTCAATAGAACTCCATTGCAGGATACATCTGGCTGGGGCACCCTCTGCGATTACTTACCTGGGGAAGAGACAACCCTGCACCTCCTCACCCGTGGGAGTCCCCCTGACCATATGAGAGTGAGAGGGGAGGACTGCAGCCCCACCCTCCCCCGCTGCCCCTCCTCCTTCCCTGGTCTGGACACTGAGAAGAGAGTGAAAGAGCTGAAAGCTCTGCAGGAGACACCAGAGAAGATGAGAGGAACAATTACGGAACCTGCCACAAGAGGGCAGGGTTTTTTTTTCCCTTCTTTTAATTTTTAAAGATATTTTGCCTTTTTTTAGTTTTAATATTTAAAAAATATTTTCCTTAGTTCATGAATGAGCATGTGAGGGTTTGATCTGCATCCTCTCATTTTTTTCTTTTCTTTTTCTTTCTTCTTTTGTTTTTTGTTTATGTGTATATGTGAATGATTTCGTGTTTGTCTTTCAGTTTATTTTGGTTTTTGTATTTTTTGTTGGTTTCTTTTTGCTCTTTTGTTCTTCTCTTTTTTTATAGTTAAAGGTGGTGTGAATATGTGTGAGGGTTCAATCTGAACTCTTATTTTTTTGTTGTTGTTTTTTGTTTGTTTGTTTGTTTTCTGATCTTTCTCTTTTTCTTCTCCATTCATTTTGTGCTAAATGTGTGTGTGTGTGTGTGTGCATATGTGTGTTTAGTTTTTCAAGTTTTTTTATTTTGTTTGTTTCATCGTGTTTTTATTCTGGTTTGTTTGGGGATGTGTGTGTGTGTGTCTGTGCATGTTCAATCATTTTTTTGCTTTGGCTTCTGCTTTCATTGTTCTGTTTTCTTTTCATATTTTGGGGTTCATCTTATTTTCATTCTAATTTTCTCTGTTCTCCTCAATGCTGCTATTGTATCTTGGACTCAGGGGGTACACACACATACCCATTACATTGTCATATAGAGTGGTGGTGGGGAATGGGTCTCAGGAACACATACCACAATCAGTAAACATTGTAATTTGCAAGTAGTCTCTGAACCCTAGCTCTCCATTCACTACTTATTCAACTTTCAAAACTATAATAGATAGCAAAGCTTCCCACCTGCAGGCCTGTTTCAAAATAGAACAAACCCAGAGCCCAGATCAGGGAGGAATAGAGGGCTGCACAAACATCAGAAGTGAAAGCCTCTCACACTGCCACTGAATAATAGAATTAAAGAGAAAAGCAAGAGATTTATAACAAATGAGGAAAAACCAGTGGAAGACCACAGGTAATTTCAAGCATAAAAAGAGAAAAATGCCTGAAGAATCAGACCTTGGAGCCCAAATACTGGAAATCACCAATGACCGGCCTCAGAATATGACAGGGATTAGGGAATGGATGGAAAGAGTGAATAAGCCTCAAGAAAGACAAGATGCAACACTGAAAGAACTTGTAACAGAGATTTTGGCAATAAAAAATTTCATCCAGGAAATAGATAGCAAGATGATAAGTATGGAAAGCAGAATTAATCTAGCAGAATAAAGAATCTCAGAACTCGAAGACCAGAACATGGAATTAACCTGATCTGTGAAAAACACAGAAAGAAAACTCAGTAAAATAGAGCAAAGTCTACAAGAGATGTGTGATTATATCAAGAGGCTGAATCAATGACTGAATGGTACTCCAGAGGAAGAAAGGCAAATGGAGAACACCTTGGAGCAAGTATTCCAGGAGTTTATATAAGAAAACTTTCCCTATCTCACCAGAAATGTAATCAGCCAAACACAAGAGATACAGAGAATGCCCACAAGACATCAAATGAGAAGATCAACTCCTAGACATGTAGTAATTTGCCTACACAAAGTAGGCACAAAAGAAAAAATTATTAAGGCAGCAAGAGAGAAAGGTCAGATTACCTACTGGGGAAAGTCAATCAGAATAGTAGCAGACCTATTGGCAGAAACACTACAGTCAAGAAGGGACTAGAGTCCAATACTCAAAGTCCTCCAAGATAAATAATTTCAACCAAAAATGTCTTACCAAACCACACTTAGCTTCATCAGTGATGGAGAATTAAAATACTTCCCAGACATTCAATCCCTAAGAGATTATGCAGTTTCCAGACCAGCTCTATAGAAGACACTTAAAAAGGTATTAAGCACAGAAGAAAGAAAAAACAATGACCACACACTTCCCAAGAAAAGAGCAGAGCACAGAATCAACAGAGAATACATCGTAACAACAAACTTGAAAATGCACACATACATAAACCCCAAAGCTAAAAGTAAACAAGCAAACAAAGAAAAAACTATAAAAGAACCTCAAGACAGAGATAAACAATCACATTTTAATAATCATCCTGAAAGTGAATGGACTAGATGCACCACTGAAAAGAGACAGAATGGCAAACTGGATAAGAAACCATGACCCAATAATTTGCTGCATCCAGGAAACTCATCTCACCATAAGGGATGTACACAAACTCAAAGTTCAAGGATGGAAAATGAGTTTCCAGGTAAATGTATCACAAAAGAAGGCAGGAGTTGCAATCTTAATATCAGAAAAAACAACCTTTAAGTTATCACAAATTAAAAAAGATAGGAAAGGACACTGCAAAATGATAAAAGGGTCAATCCATCAACAAGAAATATCCATCCTAAACATATATGCACCCAACACAGGAGCACCAGCATTTATAAAGCAACTACTAAGTAAACTAAAAAAAAAAAAAAAAAAGACTCTAACACTATTATAGCAGGGGACTTGAATACCCCACCAGCAGCCCTAGATATATCATTGAGGTAAAAAATCAACAAGGAGATCCAGAACCTAAACTTGACACTCAACCAACTGGACCTAATATATACCTACAGAATATTCTACCCAACAACATCAGAATATACATTCTACTCATAACCACATGGAATGTACTCTAAGATCAATCACATCCTTGGGCATAAATCAAGCATAAACAAATTCCTTAAGGTTGAAACATTGCCGTGCACCTTCTCAGGCCACAGTGGAATAAAATTAAATAACAACACCAACAAAATTTCCCCAAATTCTACAAAGACATGGACATTAAACAGCATGATGCTGAACAACTACTGGGTCAACACTGAAATCAAAACAGATTCCAGATTCCTGGAAGCAAACGAAAACAAAGAAACATCTTACCAAAACCTCTGGGATGCCATGAATATAGTTCTAAGAGGGGAATTTATATCTCTATGAACACACATGAAGAAAATGGAAAGATCATATGTTGACAGTCTAACAAATAACCTAAGGGAGCTGGTTAGAGAAGACCACCAGAACCCTAACTTTAGCAGCACAATTCAGATAACCAAAATAAGAACCCAAATATGGGACACAGAAGGCAAAAATATCATAGAAAACATCAACAAAACAAAAAGCTGGTTCTTTGAAAGAATTAACAAGATTGATGGACCCCTAGCAGGAATGACCAAGAGAAAGAGAGAAAAAGCCCAAATAAACACAATCAGAAATACAAAAGATTAAATCACAACTGACCCCAAAGAAATACAAAAGAGTATCAGATATTACTGTGCACACCTGTATGGAAAGAAACTTAATAACCTAAATGAAATGAAGGACTTTCTCACATCACACAATCTCTCCAGGTTGAAACAAGAAGACATTGAGACACTAAATAGACCAATAACAACCCAGGAAGTTGACTCTGTCATAAGAAAACTACTTACAAAAAAAAAAAAAAAAAGCCTTGGACTGGATGGCTTTCCAGAAGGATTCTACAAAATGTATAAGGAGGAGCTGATATCAAACCTACTGAAAGTATTCCAGGCAATTGAGAACGATGGAATTCTCCCCAAATTATTTTACGAAGCTAACATCACACTGATACCCAAACCAGGTAAAGATCCAACAAAAAAAGAGAACTATACACCTATATTCATAGCCCTTATGAATATAGATGCAGAGCTCCTCAACAAGATTCTAGCAAATAAGATCCAAAAACATATCTCAAAAATCATCCTCCGTGACCAAGTAAGCTTCATCCCCACGATGCAGAACTGGTTTAACATCCACAAGACCATAAATGTAATTAAATACATCAACAGATGTAAAACCAAAACCCACATGATTATATCATTAGATGCAGGAAAAGCTTTTGATAAAATCCTTTTATCCAGCATCCCTTCTTGATAAAAAACCCTTAAACACCTACGTATACAAGGAACATACTTCAAAATAGTAAGTGCCATCTACAATAAACTCACAGCTAGTCTATTGCTAAATGGACAGAAATGGGAAACTTTCTCCCTGAAAACTGGAACAAGACAAGGCGGCCCACTCTCACCCTTTTTGTTCAACATTATGTTGGCAGTTCTAGCTAGAGCAATTAGACAAGAGAAGGAGATAAGGGGTATCCAAATAGGAAAAGAGGGAGTCAAGTTATCCCTCTTTGCTGATGATATGATCCTATACCTTGAAAATCCAAGAGAATCTGTCAAAAACCCGCTTGCATTGATAAAGGACTTTGGCAAAATCTCAGGGTATAAAATAAACGTGCAAAAGACCATTGCATTCTTATACACTAACCACAAGCAGGCAGAGAACCAAATAAAAAGCACAATCCCATTCACATTAGCCACAAAAAAAAAAAAAAAAAAAAGAAATACTCGGCATCCTCCTAACCATAGAAGTGAAAAATCTCTACATGAAAACTACCAAACACTGCTCAAAGAAATCCAAGAAGACACAAACAAATGGAAATATATTCCATGCTCATGGATAGGAAGAATCAACATGGTTAAGATGTCCATTCTACCTACAGATTCAACGCAATACCTGTTAAATTACCAATATCATTCTTCTGAGACCTGGAAATGATAATACAAAAATTCATTTGGAAACATAAACAACCATGAATAACTAAAACAATCCTTAGCAAAAGAAATGAAGCAGGAAGTATCACACTTCCAGACTTCAAACTTTACTATAAGGCTACAATAATCAAAACAGCCTAGTATTAGTACAAGAACAGGCATACGGATCAATGGAACAGAATAGAGATTCTGGAAGCAAAACCTCAATTTCTCAAACAACTCGCCTTTGACAAAGCCTCCACCAACACCTTATGGGGAGAGGAGAACCTATTCAGTAAATGGTGCTAGGAAAACTGACTGATCACATGCAGAAGATTGAAATAGGACCCCTACCTATCACTATATACAAAAATCAACTCTAAATGGATCAAAGACCTAAATGTAAAACCTCAAACTATAATAATCTTAGAAAATTCAGGAGACACTCTTATGGAAATTGGAACTGGCAACCAATTCTTGAAAAAAACCCCAAGTGCCCTTACCATAAGCGGTTTGATAGACAAGTGGAACCTCATCCAACTGACAAGTTTCTGCAAAGCAAAAGTAACCATCAAGAGAGCAAAGAGACAGCCCACAGAATGGGAAAAAATATTTGCCAACTATATATCTGACAAAGGCCTAACATCTAGGATCTACAAGGAATTCAAATGAGCTGAAAGGGAAAAAACAGTCCCATTAAAAAGTTGGCAAAATATTTGAATAGACACTTCTCAAAAGAAGATACGCAGGCAGCCAACAGAGACATGAAAAGGTGCTCAGCCTCACTAATCATTAGAGAAATGAAAATAAAAACCACATTGAGGTACCACCTAACCCAAGTAAGAATGGCTATCATTAATAAAACAAACAACAACAGATCCTGGCAAGGATGCAGAGAAAAAGTAACACTTCTACACTGCTGGTGGGAATGCAAACTAGTGCAATCTCTTTGGAAGACTGTGTGGTGATTTCTAAAAGAACTAGAAATTGACCTTCCATATGATCCAGAATATACCCAGAGGAATTAAAGTCATTCCACCAAAAAGATCTATTCACAATAGCAAAAACATGGAACCAATCGTGCTGCCCATCAAAGTTTGACTGGCTAAAAAAAAAAAAATGTGGTACATATACACAATGGATTATTATGCAGCCATAAAGAAGGACAAACATATGGACTTTGCAGCAACTTGTATGGATTTAGAATCTATCATACTCAGTGATCTATCACAGAAATGAAGAACAGAGTATCATGTAGTCTCACTCATAAGCAGACCTTGAACAATTATCATAATACTATAAGAAAGTGATTGGAAGTAGTGGGAAACTGCTGGGGGAGTGGGGACTGGAATGGCATTTGAGGGAAAGTATCAGGGGAAGGAAGGGCATACCTCATCAACAAGGGTACCTGCATAATGAACATTTGTATACCTAACCCTGAATTGTATCCCACATCTTAAAAAAAAAAAGCAATCTTTAGGGGTATCCTGGAAGCCTTAATCACATGCACTGTTATTCCAGAATTATTTGCTGGATAAATAAACAACTCCATTAAAAAAAAAAAGAGAGATGCTGGATTTTATCAACAGCCTTTTCTGGGTCTAATGATACAATCATATGATTCTTAATTTTACGTCTGGTGAAGTATTTATTTTCATTTATGGTTCTGCAGATGTTGAACTAGCCCTGAATCCTGGGGATGAAGTCTACTTGGTATTAGTGGATAATTTTTGTGATGTGTCATTGGATCTGATTTGCCTGAATCTTGTTGAGCATTTTTGCATCTATATTCATAAGGGATATTGGCCTGTAGGTTACTGTGTTGGTTGGACCTTAACCTGGTTTGGGACTCAGTGTGATGTTAGCTTCATTAAATAATTTGTGAAAAGTTCCATCTTTCTTGATTGCTTGGCATACTTTCAATTGGATTGGTGTCAGTTCCTCCTTTTATGTTTTGTAGAACTCCACTGAAAAGCTGTCTGGTCCAGGATGTTTTTTTTTTGTAGGTAGATATCTTATGATGGTGTCGATTTCCTGGGTTGTTATTGGTGTATCTGATGTCTCAATTTCTTCTTGTTTCAACCTTTGGAGATTGTATGATGTCACAAATTCTTCCATTTTATTTAGGCTTTTGAGTTAGTTTCCATACAGGTGCACATAGTAATCTATGACAATTTTTTGTATTTCTTTGGGGTTCGTTGTGATTTGATCTTTGTATTTCTGATTGTGGTTATTTGGGCTTTCTCTTTCTTTTTTTTTGGTAAGTCATGCTAGAGGTGCATCAGTCTTGTTTTTCCTTTCAGAGAACCAGCTTTTTGTTTTGCTGTTTTTTTTTTCTGTGATATTTTTGTCTTCTATGCCCCTTATTTGGACTTTTGCTTTGTTGATCTGGATACTTCTGCTGAACTTAAGGTTTTGGTGATTTTGTCTTCCAGCTCCCTTAGGTAATTTGTGAGGCTGTTAATTTGTAATCTATCTATTTTCTTGAAGTGTGTTTGTAAAGAAATGAATACCCCTCTCAGTACTGTTTTCATGGCTTCCCAGAGGCTTTGGTAAGATGTGTCTTTATTTTCACCTGTTTCCAGAAATCTTTTAATTTCTGCTTTGATTTCCATGTTGACCCAGGAGTTGTTCAGCATCATGCTGTTTAGTGTTCATGTCTTTGTGGGTTTTGGGATAGCTTTGTTGGTGTTGATTTTTTTTTAATGCACTGTGGTTTGTTAAGGTGTATGGCACTATTTTGATCTCATGGAATTTGTTTATGCTTGATTTATGGCTAAGGATGTGATCAATCTTGGAGTACATTCCATGTGATGATGAGTAATGTATATTCTGTGGTTGTTGGGTGTACTATTCTGTAGGTTTCTAGTAAGTCCATTTCGTCAAGTGTCAAGTTGAGGTTCTGGATCTTTTTGTTGATTTTTTTCACCAATGATCTATCTAGGGATGAAAGTGGGTTATTTAAGTCCCCATCTATGATAGTGTTAGAGTCAATATCTTTTTTAAGTTTACCTAGAAGCTGCTTTATAAAAGTTGGTGTTCCTATGATAGGTGCATATATTTTTAGGATGGCTATTTCTTGTTGATGGATTGAACTTTTTACCATTATGTAGTAACCTCCAATGCCTTTTTAATTTTTTTTTTGTTCAAAAAGGCTTTATTCATTTTTGATCAGGGAAAAGGACAATCTCAATGTCAACTTGTCACCTAACCATAAATTTGAACGTACAAGATTCACTACCCTAGACACTGCACCTACTGACAACACAACTTAAAATGAGCTTCCTTCCATTCCCTAAAGTTGCACATTGAAAGGATAAACAAAAATCCTTGCAGCAACCAACATTGGTATTTGACCCAGGTGTAAGGTCAAGTTGCAAAACAGGGGCAAAAAACAGCCAAAAGCATCATAACTCAAGATAGCCCAGCAAGCAACATCATTGGAACAAAGGAAGTTGTAGGCACCAAATTAAGAGAGGCAGGTTCATCAGCATAAAAAACATTGTTGTGATATCAACTACTCTTTATGTGAACATGTATGCCACCAATCCCAGTAGCTAACAGGGAGATATATAGCCCTAAATCAATTAACTATATTGAATGCAAAATTCAAAACTTGTCTCTACCCAGGTCCTCTAAAACCTAGATATGGAACTTTCAATGTACCAGGAAGAGCCACTGTAATGACATAACTCATCACACCTGGATCAACATTAACACAGACCTCGGACATAAGATACTTTCTCCACTATTCCTGTGTCTGAATATGAAGTGCTTAATTACTCAGTTCATGCACTAATTGCATTTAAAATGTGTTTTACAATCATGATTTTCTCTAAACTCACACAGTATTAACAGTCAACTGTAGCATAGCTTCCTCAAAATGCCTAAATTGGAAATATTTTGTCTTGTGGTGGCTGTGACAATACCAACAGAATGACTAGTTATTCTGCCACTACTTCAAATTTTAATATAAATTCTGACCAAACTTTAATGGATCTCACACCCATCGGCCCAATTCCTTGTTGTAACTATTTTCAGTGCTTTTAAACTAGCTCCCACTACAGAGTTTTACAGTGCTCTTTTCTGTATCTGGATTTTTAAATAATTAAAGTCATGGTGTTATAATTAGAACTTTTTCTAGTAGACCAAAGAAATAATTAGCAACTGAAAAATGGCATTGCAGAGATGGAAATAAAGCAAAAGGAGCTTTAATAACCTGTTATGATCCAGAGTAACATGGCCCACTAGAAAGTCACCACTATTACAACCTTATGGCTTAGTCTTACAACTTGCCTTCAGATATCCAGAGGGGAAAGAACATCATTCAAAGGAGTGGTAGAAGCTTCAGCAGCAGGGAAATAAAGCCTCTGGAGCATAGAATACACCTACATATTGGGGAAAAGGGTGATATCGTGGCTATTCATAAAAGACCAGTTTCTCCCTAAGGACCAAACTCCCTACAAAATAAACTGTGCCTTAATTATTGCTTATTTAAAATTACATTTTTATAGAGCTATGTAGTACCCAATGCAGAAAAACAATCACATAAGGAAACATTTGTTGGAGGCTTAACATGGAATCATACACATAAAAATGTGTATAAACACAAATCCACACTGAGTCGTAACACAGATACCAAAGCACAAGGTAAAAACAAAGAAAACTCATTGGCAGCTATATACAGTTGGACACAGCTGTGTCTTGTACACTAGAAAGTCTTTTACAAAATAATCATCTCAGATCAACAGAAGACCAATCTTCAATGTCATCCTGCAAGATGGATTACTTTTAAAACATCTCCTCCTGCTTCCTCCAAGGTCCTCCTTTAGTATGGCTGGTAATTGTTTTGGTGATTGCCTCCCCCTGGAGATGCCTTGCTGTAAGTGCTCTGTTGGCCTTGGCCTCGCCCCCTCACCCTGCCTCAGCCACTGGTGGCAGCACCTCTCTCTCCTTTCTGCTGCTGCTGCAGCTGCTACCTGTAGACCTCTTTGGGTTGTGTGACTTTGATCCCACACTTTTCAGAGTCAGTTTGATGGTATCTGCTCTCAAAAAATTTTTCAACTGACTCTTTTTCTGTGTATGTGATAAAATAAAATCCTCTTCTTTCATTTGTTTTTGTATCTTTGGGAAGTTCAATTTTTTCAATCTCTCCAAAGGCTCCAAAATATTCTTTGATTTGTTCTTCAGATGTACCTTGGCTCAGTCTGCCCACAAACACCTTTTTGGGGGGCTCTTTCCCTTTTAAAGCTTTGGTCCTTTTGGGGTCTATCAATTTGCCATCCAGCTTGTGTACTTTCAGTTCCATAACCTTGTCAACACTAGAGGCATCTTTAAAAAGCACGAATTCAAATCCTCTTGATTGCCCAGTGACAGGGTCTGTTTTAATGGTGCAATCTACAACTTCCCCAAATTGAAACAAGTACTTAGTCAGATCCTTCTTGCTCATATCCCATCTCTAGCCTCCAATAAACATTTTACCATCATCCTGTTGGTTTTTGCTCGTGTTGATCTTGGATCCTTCTGTGAACTCCTCTATGTTGCTGTACTTATTCATGTCCTCCATGGGTGGTGAGATGGGGTGGTGCAAGCACATGGTGCAGTGTCAGCGGTGGTGGCGGAGCATTGTATTGTCTTTTTAATGTTTGATAGCTTAAAGGATATTTTGTCTGATACTAAGATCACAACACCTGTTTTCTTTTGTGTTCTGTTTGCCTGAAAATTTGTTTTCCATCCTCTAATTTTGAGTCTGTGAGTGTCCATTCTGATGAGAGGAGTCTCCTGGAGACAGGATTTTGTTATGTCACTTAAAAAAAATACAGTTTTCCATTCTATGTCTTTTTAGGCTAATTATTGAGATTTGAGAGTTTACCCTGTCAGGAGGTTCTTATAGACTTTGTTGTTGTTTGTTTGTTTATTTGTTTGCTGGTTTTAATTTTTGGGTTGATATATGTGTGTGTGTTCAATCTTTTTTCTGCATTCTTGGGAAGGGTGTCATTGTTCTTTTTTTTCTTTCTTCTGTGCTTAATACTTTCTTAAGTATTTCATGTAGAGCTGGTCTGGAGGTGGCTTGAACTCTTTTTTTTTTTTTTTGAGTTGGAGTCTCACTCTGTCGCCCAGACTGGAGTGCAGTGGCTGCTCCCGGCCACCGCAGTCTCTACCTGCTGGGCTCTGGCGATCCTTCCACCTCAGCCTTCCAAGTAGCTGGAATTACAGGCACGCGCTACCACGCCCGGCTAATTTTTTGATTTATTGTAGAGATGAGGTCTCGCTTGCCCAGGTGGGTCTCGAACCCACGGGCTCAGGCAATCCACTCACCTCAGCCTCCCAAAGGCGCAGGATTAGAGGCTGAGCCACCGAGCACGGCTTGAACTCTTAGGGATTGAATGTTTGGGAAGGATTTAAATTCTCCATTGCTGATGAAGCTTAGCTTAGCTGGGTATAAAATTCATGGTTGGAATTGTTTATCTTTGATAACTTTGAAGATTGCACTCCAGTCTCTTCTAGTCTGTAGCATTTCTGTAGATAAGTCTGCTGCTATTCTAGTTGGTCTTCACCAGTAGATAGTCTGACCTTTTTTTATCACTGCTTTTAGGATTTTTAAAAAATACGTACTTTGAGTTAGGATTTAAAAAAAATACCTACTGCATTTCTATAGATAAGTCTGCTGCTATTCTAGTTGGTCTTCACCAGTAGATAGTCTGACCTTTTTCTATCACTGCTTTTAGGATTTTTAAAAAATACCTACTTTGTGTTAGGATTTTTAAAAAATACCTACTTTGTTATTTATTTTGTTTACTGTATCCTTTATTGCTGTCATCTCAGTTATCAACTCATTTATTCTTTCCTCTTGTCTCTCCTCATTTCTATTCATTCTCTGTATTAATATCTTGATATATGGGTTTGTGGTTTGAGATCAGTCATTCTGGTGATCTTTACTGTTGAAGCTCTGAAGTCTATCTTCTCAAGTGCTATATTCTCTGGGGTCTGTATGGGTTTTCCTCCTCCTTTTTCCCCTTGTAAAAATTCTGTTGCTCAGTGATAGGAAGGATTGCTTTCACTTCTATTTGCTCAGTCCCCTATTCTTCCTTATGCAGACCCTCTGGCTTTGGTTCAATTTTGAAGACTGACTGGGGCTAGGGGAGGGGGGGATTGTGCTTTTTGCAATTTGAGATTTGATTAAGGTGTGATGATTAGAGGGGGAAGCTGTGGTTCAGAAGCTATCTGCAGATCATGGTATCTGTTGCCTGTTGTTTGGGCCCTCTGGAGCCCACTTTCCTCCATCTTACAATCTGCCCATGTGGTGGGGGCATATGAATGCCCCTGAAAGCAAAATGAGATAAGAAAAAGGAAAATTGTGGAGAACGGAAGAAGAAGGATGAAAGGATGATGAAGAAAGAGAAGAAGAAGAAGAAGAAAAACAGACAGGCACACCAACTTACAAATTAAAAAAAAGCAAAAACAAGGAAACAAACAAAAATAACCTGATGATGCACTTGCCCTCAAAAATACCCATATGTAAACAGAAAAACAAGAAAACTAATAAAACAAAAAAATGTGAAAACATAAACAAAAACAGAAAAGAAATAAAGAAAAAAGCTCCCTCTGTGGCCGTTTCTAGAACTTTAGGTTCCTTTTCCCCCCTCCTTTTTACTGGTGGATTCCAAGTACTGTTGTTGCTTTTGACTGCTGCCACAATAGAGAGCAGGCTCTGGTCTCCAGCCCCTCCCCTCCACTCTCAGCACAGGCCAATTGAGTTGCCCCCAGAGTGGGTCACATACAGACTTTTGGAGGAGGAGGGTGAGTCAGATCTGGACTCACCCCAACTTGTCTGCTGCTGCTTTCAGTTCTCCCACTTGGTTAAGACATGTCCATGCCTGGTCCAGCATGGTGGTGGGGAATCTGTCTCTCTGTGTTCACTCCTGAAATTTCTTCTCTGGGCCAGTGACGGTCGATCCCAGAGGGGTGTAGAGATCACCTCCAGGTCTCAGGTTGGAGGCTGAATAGAGTTGGGGGGTGCCAACACAGGTCTCTGCCCATCCTGGGACAGAGAAAATGATGGCAGTTGGTGTCTCCTCTCCGGCAGCAGGACTCAGCTACAGATTTCCTCTGCATACCTTCTCCACGGTTCCCATTGCCAGTGCCCAGCCTGCTGCCACAGGTGGTGGTGTGGCCCAGGTGCCAGGTACTGAGGAGCAGTGGATTTCTGGTGCCTCCTCTTGAGAGACTTCCAAGAATGGCAGATGATTCTGCATGTTGAGGGGTTCCAATCTCAGAGCAGTGGTGGGTTGCAGCCACCTCTGGAGGGCAGCCCTGGGTGCTTGACCCTAAGTCTCCCCTCAGATGGACTTTCACTCACCCACCTGCGCACCCCCATGCACCCAGACTGTCTTTTTGGACGCCTGCTCACAGAGATTCTCACAGTCCTATTGGTTCCATTGCCATCTTGCCCGGAAATTTTAAAATTTGATTTCCTAAAAAACTATTTGCATATAATGAAGGTCTAATATTCTAAATGTCCCTCGCTATATTTTTTCTTAGATTCAGTGGAATTAATGTGGGGGCATTATCTCTTGGGGCTGCCATTGACAATATAAGATTTGAAATTTTGATTATTTTGTTATGACAACAGGATTGCTAGCCAGTCCCTGGTAGATCTAGGATGGACATTGAAGGCCACTACTGAATCATAAAAAAATGGGGAATTCTTTCCATTAAGGTTATGGATTGAGACCCTTCCCAATCTTCCCTTCTCCAGTGACTTACTTTCTCTCTCTTTTTAAATCTTGATCACTGTAGTGCAGCAATTATGTCTTCTCTACAAAATTAGGAAACTTGTCTTTCCTACAGAGTGAGGACACTTTTGGGGACATGCTTTGTGCAGTTCAGCAGTCAGCTTGGTACAGACTTGGTACAGACTTGGAATATTAGGCAAACCTTTTGGATTGGTGCCTTGCATACCAGCACAACTTGTTTCACCTGGTGGCGGCTGCAGCAATGTGAACAGGTGAAAGCGCGTGCCGATTAGCAGGATGGCAGAAAGGTGATCTCAGAATTTAGAAACTTGCATGCTAGACATGTACCTTGGTCTAGAACAATCTCACTGTGATGAAAGGTGGTTTTGTTGTCCTAAATCATCACGGTGACCTGTCTGGAATTATAGGCATATAATGTATTGTCTTCTCATTTCTTTTAGACAAAATGGCCAGCTAGAAAGGGAGGATGCACTATGCCAGAAGTTATCTAAGTGGAACCGAATACAACTGAGAAAAGCAATTGGACTTGGTTTTTTCCAAAACTCATTCTTCCTTTGTGAAATGAAATCAGCCCAAACTGCTGTCTAGAAGGTAATAAAGATGGGGAGGGCATTCTGCTTTTAACAATGTGTTAGGAGAACGTGTTTTTATGCCAGCCCTTGTAAGGCTATGTGATATACTAAGTTTTGCAAGCTTGGTTCCTTTCCTGGTAATGGAAAACCAATAAGGAAAAAGCATTTTATCATGGACCTGCCCATTTGGAATATTTCCACTCCTTCAGTCTAGCGAGGGTTGGCTGGGATTGCCTTAAGCTTTTGGCCATTCTGTTGACTGGTTCATTCCGCTATTAGTTTCAGTGTGATTTGCAGGCCCAGAAAAATAATGATGAGAGCCCTGAATTCTGCAGTCTAAGTTAGAGGTGTTTTCTTAATAGAAATGGAGATTTGAAGTCAGAAGTAAGAGTTTAATTAAAATGCTTTATAAAAACAGTTTATGTAAATATAAAATTTAGAAAACACAAAAATACATTTTTCATAATGGCTTTGCTTTTCTTGTTTTGAAGTACATAAAGTAAAAAGTAAAACTCCTTTTTCTTTCCTATTTATCCCTAAAGCAACCACAGTTAAATAGTTTAGCAGCCATCACTCCAGCCTGTTCCCTGGGCTTCTATACTCCAGTGCACATATATGCATAGATCTGGTTTTATGGTACTTTTGGTATGTTGAATTGCAATATACATATCTTTTGATAGTATCTCTTTTTACTTAATTTTTGACATACATAGTTTTCTAAGTCAGTTTATATAAATCTATTTTACGTGCAGTTACTAAGACTTACTCAACATCCCAATTTTGATGGATCTGCAGGTTATTTTTGAGAATTGTACATTGCAAATGACAAACATTTAGATCTTAGACATCATCTAGTTAAATTTCTTTCTATAAATGAGGAAATTGAAACCAAGAAAAGCTGAATGGCTACAAAAAATTAATAGAGAGCCAGGAATAGAATACATATATCTCTCATAATTTTTTCTGTTACCTCAAGTTTTTAGGCATGAGAACTCAGTCTGTGTTAAAAAGAGGACCTGAGACAGTTCCTGGGATGATGGAGAGACAGAGACACCTTCATCATTCATTCATTCACTAAGATTCTCTTCTAGTTGCTAGGGACTCATCATTAAAGAAAACAGATAGCAACCCCTGGCCTCAGAAAGCTCAGAGTTAAGCCGGATGGGTGAGAGAAGACAGACAGAAACAAAATAAATAATTACATTATGTGTTATATTGGAAAGCAAAATAATCTGCAAAGAAAAGAAGGAGAGAGGTGAGGTATGGGGGGTGATTTGTGATCTTTAAGTGAGAGGGTTACTTAGAGAAGGCCTCATTGATAAGATAACTTAAAAATGACTTCGTTGTGGTGCAATTGACATAAAAAGCTATGCACATTCAGAGTGAACACCTTTGACCCTTTGACATATGTATACACCCAAGAAACAGTCACTATAATCAAGACAATAAACAAGTTTTCTCATGCCCCTTTGTAATCTATTCTTCCTGCTTCTCCCTGCCACCTCCTACAGCAACCATTGATGAACTTCTTGTCACTCTATAGTATCTGGAATTTTTTAGTTATTGATACACATGGAACCATAAAATGTACACTATTTTGGGGGGAATGTATGACTTCTTTCATTCACCATAATAATCCTGAGATTCAACCATCTCATTGAAGGTATCAATCATAGTCATTCCTTTTGATTGCTGAGTAACATTCCATTGTTTATCCATTAACTATTTCATGGACACGTGGATTATTCCAAGTTTGTGGCTATTATAAATGCAGCTGCTATGAACATTCATGTACACATCTTTGTGTGGACATATGCTTTCTTTGTCTTGGAAAAATACCTAGGAATTACATGACTATGTAGTATGGTAGATACAGATTTAACTCTCTAAGAAGTTGCCAAACTCTAAAGCGATTCTAACTTTGCAGATTCCCACCAACAGTCCATAAAGTCTCCATTGCCTTAAATTCTCATAAACACTTGTGATGGTCAGTCTTTTCAATTTTAGACATTCTCAAATGTCTATAATTCGATCTCATTAAAATTTTAATTTGCATTTCCCTAACGAATATTGATGTTTATTATCTTTTCATGTGTTTTTTTCCTTCTGTGTATCTTTTTTTTTTTTAATGAACTGTCTGGCAAAATTTTTTGCCATTTTAAAAAATGGAGTCTTTTTTTTTTGCAGAGTTTTGAGAGTTTGTTAAACATTCTAAACACCTTTAGTAGACCCTTTAACAGATATGCCATTTGCAAACGTTTCCTTCTAGTCTATGGCTTATTTTTTCATCCTCTTAGTAATGTCTTCTGAAGAGCCCCTAATTTTGGTGAAGTCCAACTAATCGTTTTTATTTCTCATAGGTTTTTGATGTTGTTTGTAAGAAATTGTTGTCTATCCCCAAATTGCAAAGATTTTCTCTTGTGTTTTCTTCTGGAAGCTTTATAGTTTTATGTTTTACATTTAAATTTGTGATTTTTTTGGAATAGTTTTTGGGTATGGGGTGAATTATAAAACGAGACTCTTTTAAAAATTTGCTATACTGTCCAATTGTTCCAGCACCATTTTTAAAAACACAATTTTTTCTTCATTAATTTGACTTTATAGCCTTGAGGAAAATAAATTGTCCTGACACAAAGGAGTTTATTTTGAGACTCTATATTCTTTTTTTTAAAATTTGATGACATGTATTTTATTTTTTAATTTTATTTTTTAATTTTAAAGATGCGGGGTACAATTCAGGGTTAGGTATACAAATGGTGGTTGTACAAGAAAAGTTTGGGCCTCACTTTGGTCCCCACCTCACCTGGTTTGAGATCGGGTACCCTTATTCATGAAGTATACTCCCCCGCCCCCCCCAGCAGTTTCCCACTACTGCCAATCACTTTCTTATAGTATTATGATAATTGTTTAGGGTCTGCTTATGAGTGAGGACATGTGGTACTTAATTCTTTGTTTCTGTGATAGAACACTGGAGCATTATAGATTCTAAGTCTATCCAAGTTGCTGCAAATTTCATAATTTTGTTCCTTATGGCTGCACAATAGTCCATCGTGTATATGTACTACATTTTTAAAAACCAGTCCACTTTCCTTTTTTTTTCTTTGCATTGGAGTCTCACTCTGTCGCCCAGACTGGAGTGCAGTGGCATGCTCACGGCCACCCCAGCGTTGACCTGCTGGTCTCTGGCGATCCTTCTGTCTCAGCCTTCCAAGTAGCTGGAACTACAGGTGTGCACTACCACGCCCGGCTAATTTTTTGATTTCTTGTAGAGTTGAAGTCTCGCCAAGTTGCCAAGGCTGTTCTCAAACCCTAGGCTCAGGCAATCCCCTCAGTTTGGCCTCCCAAAGTGCTGGGATTACAGGCTTGAGCCACCACACCCAGCCCAATCCACTTTCAATGGGCAGCATGGTTGGTTTCATGTTTTGGCTATTGTGAATAATGGCGCAATAAACATGTGTGTGCAGATATCTTTTTCATTGAGTGATTTGAGTTCCTCTGGGTATATTCCTAGAAGAGGGATTGCTGGGTCATATGGAAGGCTGATTTTTAGGTCTTTTAGGAATCACCACACTGTTTCCCACAGAGGTTGTGCTAGTTTACAATCCCACCAACAATGTAGAAGTGTACCTTTTTCTCCACATCCTCTCCCAATTCCTGATCAAAACCCCAAATGCCCATGTCATAAGAGATAAGATAGACAAGTGGGACCTCAACAAACTGAAGAACTTCTGCACAGCAAAGAAACCATCAAGTGAGCAGGGAGACAGTCCACAGAATGGGAAAAAATATTTGCCAACTGTATATCTGATAAAGGCCTAACATCTAGGATCTACATGGAACTCAAACATGCCGCAAAGAAAAAAACAAACTGCCCTATTAAAAAGTGGGCAAAAGAAATGACTTGACCCTTCTCAAAAGAAGACATACAAGCAGCCAACAGACACATGAAAAAATGCTCAGCCTCACTAATCATCAAAGAAATGCAAATTAAAACTAGATGAGGATACCACCCAACTCCAGTCAGGATGGCCATCATTACTAACTCAAAAAACAACAGATGCTGGAGAGGATTCGGAGAAAAGGGACTTTGTATTCTTCTTTTTTTTTTTTTGAGTTGGAATCTCACTCTGGAATGCAGTGGCACACTCATGGCCATCCCAGCATCGACTTACTGTGCTCCAACCATCCTTCCGCCTCAGCCTTCCAAGTAGCCGGAACTACAGGCGCGTGCACCACGCCCGGCTAATTTTTTATTTATTGTAGAGACGAGGTCTCGCCAAGTTGCCCGGGTGGGTCTTGAACCCGTGGGCTGAGGCAATACACTCACCTTGACTTCCCAAAGTGCTGGGATGACAGACTGAGCCACTGAGCCTGGCCTTTTTTTTTTTGAGACAGGATCTCATTCTGTCACCCAGGCTGGAGTGCAGTGATACAGACACAGCTCATTGAAGCCTGGAACTCTTGAGTTCGAGAGATCTTCCCTCTTCCGCCTCCACAGTGACTAGAACTGCAGGCACACACCACCACGCCAGGCTAGTTAAAATTAATTTTTAAAAAATTTTAGAAACAGTCTCACATTGTCCCCTAGGTTGGCTTGAACGTTTGGCTTCAAGCAGGAACTCTCTATTCTGCTTCATTTATTTAGATGTCCATCAATACACAAATGCAAGTGTATCTTGATTATTGTAGTTTGACATCAGGTAATATAAGTCCTCCCAATGTGTTCTTTTTCAAAATCATCTTTGGAATTGCCTATTCTAAGTTGTTTGCATCGTCATATGAATTTTTGTATCAGTTTGTTAATTTATACAAATATGTTTGCAGGAATTTTGACTTGGATTATTTGGAATCTAGGCCAGTGTGGAGGGAACTGGTCCTTTAGCAATATTGGGTCTTTTGGTCTATGAGGATGGAATATGTCTCCATTTATGTAGATTTTCTTTAATTTCCTTCAGTAATATTTCTAGCTTTTAGTATACAGGTATTTTGCATCTTTTTTCAGATTTATTTCTGAGTATTCTTTGTTTTCTGATGCTAGCATAAATGGTATTTTTTAAAAAATTAAATTTCCAATTATTAGTTGGCATATAGAAATGCAACTGATTTTATATATCTTACATTCAGCCACATTGCTAAGCTTGCCAATTAGTTTTTAAGTTTTTTTTTAAGTCCATGGGATTTCTATATAGACAGTCATGTTTTCTTTAAATGAGGAATGCTTTCCCTTTGCCTTTTCAATCTTGATGCATTTTACTTATTTGCCTTGCCTTGTTGCAGAGGTTAGAAATTCTAGTACAAAGGTGAATACAAGTGGTGAGAATGGACATCCTTGTTTTGTTCCTGATCTTAGTGGAAAATCATAAAGGTTTTCACTGTTACATATTATGGTCTCGAACTTCTCTTGCCTCAGCCTCCTTAAGGGTTGGGATTATAGGCGTGAGCCACTGCACCCAGTCAGGAAAGACTTTCTGGAGGCTTCTTGGAACAGGGGACACAGGATAAGTAAGTCTGCTAAAGATGTGGCAGAAACATTGCAGGCAGAGAAAACCTTCACCCTTTGGGTGAATAAATTAGCTTGTTTCCCTGTTGGTCACAGATGGTAATACATGTGTCACCCCTGGCACTTGGGCCTGTGTCCAATGGGACTGACGCTTTAACGATTTCAGAACAACTCTGAGTGAGGTTGGACACATATATTACCATGAAAGTCATAAAGGAGGCGTTGAGGTTCATGGAGGTCTGCTGATTTGCCCAGCCCCACACAGACAGTGGTGTGCTGGGATCTGCTGTCAGCCGCCCAAAGCCTTGCTGAGTCATCTCACCTGGTCCGAGCCAGACCAAATGCTGCATTCTCAGGCTTGCAGATTATTCACTGTACTGTTCCTAAAAGTTGTTCCCACTGCTCACTTAGGATAACTTCTACAGTTCCTATCACTAATAAAACACTTCTGAAATTTTGCCTGCTTAAAATAAAAAAATCTGAATCTCCAAGGTCATTTAGTCTTCCTGGAGACGACATGAAAAGAAAACACTGTATTTTTCATGACCTGAGAATGGACCACACCACATCAGTACTTCAGCTGTCTTTGGGTGTCACCATGGGATAATCCATAAATCCTATCCTTGTACTTATTTTAGCAACTCATAGTATGCAGTGCTTTCTTTCTGAGGACTCTCCATAATGAGCGTTTTATCTGGTTGTCTTCCTCTTCCTCAGTCAGCAGGCAAGTGGTCCACTCCGACTCGCTACCAGCATGCAGGGCCAGCTCTAGGAAAATCACAAAGTGGTTTGCCATTGCACTTGTTCCTGTTCTGACGAGGCTGTTGGAAACCTATTTGGTTCTTATTACTCTCACTTTACCCAGGTAGACAAGCTTTAAAAATAACCATAATCTTGGGGTGAGTTATGCCGTATATTTAGCCTCACAGAGTGTTTTAAAAAGAGAACCACAGAGAGAGGAACCCAAAGGTAGGAACCCAGGCCATCGGGCGCAAAGAGGGGGAGATAGTCTCAGAGGTGTCGGCCAGGAGTAGAGGCTCCCACACGGACATTCGTAGAGTGACTCTTGGTGCAAGCTCAGGATCCATTCTCATTTTAAAATTAGCATTAGCAAAAAGAAAGCAGGACCAACAGCCAGTCCATTTACTACATCATAAAGTGAAGTTGAATAAATTATTTTTCTATTAGTAATTTTTGTGTCATTTAGGCTGTAGTATCACACTAATAACACTGCCTCTATTTCTGGAAATACATGCCTAAATGACAGTAAAACCACATTCCTGAGGCCACAGTTAGGTTTTCCAACACGGGAGCATTTATGTGAAGGTGAACTCTTCCGTTCCTCCCGAGAATGGCATTTTCCCTGTTGAAGGGGAGGAGAGGGGACAGGGAAAAGTAGATGGTGGTGGAGGCAAGGGTGATTGGGTAGCCTTGGTCTAGACTGTGGCTAGGATGGGAGAATTCTAAATACTTTGAAGAGGCTCTCTACTCATTTCTCATTATTGTCCATATCTATAAATTTTATTTATCAGAGAAAACTTTTCTAACAGGAAATGTAGATGGACTTTAAGTTTAAAAAAATCCAGCATTTGTTCTTCAGATCTTTTTGCAGATTTGAGTGAAAAGTTACCTTCGGGAATGCAATTTAACTCTAGGGTCGCCAGTAGATTTTTCTTTCAAAACTCGTTATAGTAAGCGACATGAAAAAATTGTGTGTTAGTTTTTGTCTTAAAGAACATAGTTTTTAATGTGCTTGTCAGAATGACACAAAACTTTTTACTGATTATTATAAATGCTTATACATTTTCCTGACTCAGAGAATGACATGACTCTCTATATCGAAGTTTTCTCTTTCCTTGAGTCATGGAACCTGGACTTTTACCTAGGTACACATAGTCAGTTGAAGATTCTTTTTGCCAACGTCCTATAGAGCTAGATGTGGCCAGGTGAGGTGACTAGGTTATGGCCAGTGAGATAAAAGTGGAAATGCAAACCCTAGGAAGTATTCCTACAAAGAGGGTGGTACTTGTCTTTGTCCCTCTCGTTCCTGAAGACTGGGCTACCCATTTGACAGCTGGAGCTCAAGCAGTCATCTTGGCCCATCTATGGCAGCATGCCAGGGATGACAGGGTCAGGAGACAGAAATGGCCTCAAGTCACTGCTTGTTATGGAGCTGCTAAACTAGTTCAAGACTTTGTTATGTGGGAGAAAATAAATGTCTGCTTTACTTTGTTTAAGCATCGTTATCTTAATCATCATCATCATTATTGCTCGTGTGGGACCAAATCAAAGGCTAACAGATACAAATTTGGTTTCTGGCATTGTAAATGGCTTGTCACTACTTTCAGCACCTGGTTAATTATGATACATGAACAATACATTGGGCATTAAAATAAATGATGAGCCATTTTGAAGTAGAGGTGACCTCAAGGGAAGTTAGTGCCGACTGTGCCTTAGAAACAGGAGTTAATCCTCCTCGAGAGTTATTCCAAGTTTTCTCAACATCAGACAATTTATACTCTAAATTTTCTGTATCTCTAATGGCTGGAAAATCACATACCTAGTTATAAACAATAGAGACATGGTGAGAAATTTACAGATGTGAAAAGTACCGTTATCTTTACACAAACCACATATCTTTTGAATGTACAAATGTAAAACATGTCTAAAGACATTAACCAGCAAAAACTTTATTTGACATTGGACTGTGCTTTGTAGAGAATCTACAAATTGAAAGAATGTGTACTGGTCTTTGTTCAAAATATATGCCATTGGAAACACTAGGGTATTCAGACTGAAAACTTTACAGATGCAATATATATGGAAGCTTATTCACTGAAAAATCAAGTTGAAATAAATATCAAATATTGAGTGGCATTAAAAAAAAAAAAAAAAGATCTAAAAGCAGAAAAACTGAAAAGAAGTAAGCTAATATTATGCAAGCACTTTTACCAAAGGCATTTCTGATTTTTAAGCTGCACATGTGTAATGCAAAATGAATTTAGCTATATACAAAATGATAATCCATTATGATAAAGTTGGGTTTATTCCAGAAATACAAGGTCAGTTTAACATTAAAAAACCATTCAGTATACTTCACTATGTTAACAGTATATACAATAAAAAGCATATGATCTTTCAAGCAGTGCACCAAATACAGTAAAAACATTTGACAAAATTCAACCCCTTCATCACCAAGGCTTAGCAAATGAGGAAGAGAAGGGAACTTCCTTAATATGGTAAAAATTGTCTATAAAAAAAACCTTCAGCAAGCTTCATAATTAATGATATATTGAAAGCTTTCCCACTGAAATAGGAATAATGATGTCTTTCATCTCTGTATCAACACTTTATTCAATATTGTGCTGAGACTCCTAGCCAGTGCAATCAAGAAGAAAAATAAATTGAAGGAGTGAGAATTGGAAAGAAATAAATAAACATGTTATTATTCAGAGATGAGAAAAGTGTGCACATAGAAACCCTAAAAGAATCACAAATAAATTATTAGAATTACTAATAAATTTTATTTTTGTATACTAACAACAAGCAGCTAGAAAATACAAAATTTTAAAGGATTATAATTTTGTTGTAGTATTTCAATTTTGATGTTACAGATAGCACCAAAACATTACAAACTTAGAAATAAATCTAACAAAATATGTGCAGGACTTCTAACAGAGAATCACAACATGTGGAAAATAAAACAAAAATAAATGTCAAAGGCTTAGAAGATTTTATATTATAAAGATATCAATTCTTTCCATATTATTCTATAGATTCAGTTCAATCCAATAAAAATCCCAGCAGGATTGTTTTATGGTGTAAATTAACAAACTGATTTTAAAAGTAATATAGAAATGCAAACTTAAAATAATAATAAAAATAATTTTGAAGAAAGAACGAAGTTGGAGATTTACAGAACATGCTATTACAAGTTTGAGGTATGGATACAAAGATAGAGAATAAATAAATGAAACAGAGTAGAGTTCAGATACACACACACACACACACACACACACACACACACAGTCACCAGACTTAGAAGCTACCTTGGCAAAACACTGGGGTAAACAGAATATACATAGAAATAAATGTACTTTTACTGCAATATCTCACCTAAACAAAAATCAATCTCAGGGAGATGAAAGAAATAATAACTCTTTCAAAAATAACAGAGAAGAATATTTATGACCTTACTATAAGCAAAGATTTCTTAGCACAAAAACTAATTCTAAGAAAAAGGCTGACAAGTTAGACTTTGTTGAAATGAAACCCTTTTTTTCTACAAAGATATCATTAACAGAGAGAAAATGCAAAGTACATATAGAAGACATTTCAATACCTACATTTGATGCAGAACTTATAAGCAGAATATATAATAAATTACTATAAATCAAAAAGAAAAAGAAAACACATTTAAAAAATAATAGCCAAAGACTTATATATGAACTTCAAAAAAGATGCTCAAATGGCCAGTAAACACATAAAAAGGTTCTCAGCCTCATTAGTCATCATAGAAAGGAAAGTTGAAACTAAAATGAGATAGCACTATATATCAGATAGGCTAAAATTAAAATAGACAATATCATATGTTGGAAAGCATGTGGAGCAAACTTTACATTCATGTGTCTGGTAGAAGTTTATATAAATGCAACCACTCTAGAGAACTGACAATATCTACTAAGAAGTAATATTTGCCTACCCTGTGACTCATCAATCCCACATCTAAACATTTGCACAACAAAAACGTATAAATATATAAATACCAAAAGATGTGTATGAGAATGTTCATATATACATCAATCACAGTAGCCAGAAATCCAATGTACATTGTAATGGAATGAGTAAATTATGGAATATTCACACAAAAAAATACTATGTATACATTAAAATAAACTATGGCTATTCATAATATGAATCAATCTCATATTTCAAATAGTTAAGCAAAAGAAGCCAGACCAAAAAAGGTACATAATACATGACTCAAACACATAACATTCAACAAACAGGAAAACTTATCTATGGTGCTAGAAAAGTGGTTACCCTTGAGGGGATAGTTTTGACCCCAGGAAGTACAAAGAAGACTTTAGGGAAAATAATAATGTCCTATATCTTGATCTGGATGGCAGTTTACATGGGTGTGTCCTCCTTATAAAAATTCATTGAGTGTCAACTAAGATTTGTGCAGTTTACTGCATATATATCATTCTTAAAAGTTAAAAAAATTTGTAAAAGTATTGCTAAGAGAACATTATAGGAAGGGTTTTATTTCCATTTGAGAAAGAAATGTCAGATGCTACTATATTTTCAAAAAACATTATGTATAAAAATTTAAGTATCTACAAAATCCTGCATAGTTATAAATT
Source organism: Tarsius wallacei (assembly GCA_963574415.1). Lineage (NCBI taxonomy): Eukaryota > Metazoa > Chordata > Mammalia > Primates > Tarsiidae > Tarsius > Tarsius wallacei. Next base: position 51,560 of record CAUYQG010068563.1, read on the forward strand.
ACATATTTTTCCATTTACATAAATCTTTGTAGGATATTATATGAAAATAAAAATATACAGTGAGTAGTATCATTTAGGATGGTTTTAGCTGTATTAGTAAACCCTGACTCAACTAAATTACCCAATGAGAAATGTATTATCTTGCAAAGGAATGTAAAAGGTTAGCAATTCCAAGGTTGGTTAATTCAATGCCTTAACACCATCTTCAAGAAACCAATTTGCTTCATATTTCTGATTGACTATCTTCATGTATCAATTTTGTCTTAAAGCTTATGACTTAGTGATTACAAGATGTCTGCAACAGTTCCCAATATCATAGCTTCACAATAGTGTCCAGAAGCAAAAAAGGAGACCTTTTCCATTGTAAACTAAATACAATATTTTTCTGAATTACTTCATGAGAGACTTCCCCTCCTGTCTTATTAGTTAAACAGCTATATAACATGCCTTTGCTTAAACCAATTATGGGTAAGGGAAATAGGAGATTGTACCAAACAGGATAAGACCTATCAATCTAACCCTGAGACACTGGGGGAAAAGTAGATACCTGAATAGAATTAGAATTCTATTAACAAGGGAGAGGGACAGAGAGATGGTTGTGGAGGGCAACGAAAATTGTCTGTTACAACAGCCAACTGAACTGCAATAAAGGAAGCACAACATGAATGATTCTTTAGCATTATTCATAATATTTGTAATGCTATTCAGATTCTAAATATTCTTTCTGGTTCTATTATCTGTGTATCTTGCAAGAATTACTCCAACTTCAAATAATGTAAAAATTCAAGTAAAAAGACTGATGTATTCATATTCTGTATCCTATTTTTATGGTAGGTAGACAAACTAAATACACGAATTCACTTTTTAAAATATTTGCCAGTTTAAGTATTTGAGCAAATACACTTATAGCTTTACTGTCCATTTTTAAACAATGTTAGAACGATGACAACTGTCTTCGCATTTGATAATAATGATAACAATGGTAGCTAATTTTTATCAGGTACTTACTGTGTGTAGCCACTATTTTCAGCACTTAAAATGTAAAGAGCTCTCCTTAACACTTATAGCAAATTTTCTAGGTACTACTGTTATTCTCCTTTTTACCAATGTTGGAACAGAATCATAGGAGGGTCTTTAAATTTTCCAAGGCCACATAACTAGTAAATCACGGAGTCATTTAGTCATATTTGTGATTGGTAACTTTAAAAGATTATTAAGAGAATACCTAATATAATAAACTAAATCCTGGTACATAACAATATTTTTTAAAAATACAATAACTTTGTCTCAGAGAAGCAAATATGATACAACTATCATAAATTATAAACAGAATGATAACATTGTTTTACAAGCTTCAAGATAAGAAGACTTTATTAGAATAGCCATTCCTTCAGACTTTGCAAGTTCCTAGTCAGGAAAAGGAAGGAATTACCTAGAGAGAAGATCTGAGTTCCTAGACAAAACACAAACAAGAGTGAATTTTCGTGTTCCAAGGATCATAAAGCAATAGCTGAAGAACATTTCCCATAACATAAAGTCATGCAATATTGCAGTTACCATGTTGAAATATATTAGAGCAAATTCATGAATAAAATTTCAAAAATAAGTTGTTTATAAAAAACAACATTCCATCCTTTATGACATCAACAAAAGGAAGTGCTATTGCATCATCTTATAACACTAGAAATTTCTATTCCTATGCAAAAAGCTATTAGTGAGTAATGAAATATTAATAGCAAGGATGTATTGCATCTTTGGTATCTGACCAAGTTTAGCCATTAGTAAATCATGTATTTATGCCAAAAACTCAAAGTATAGCACTTATTTGTTCTCTCTCTGTGAAATACTAACTCAAAAGTTTGTTGGATTATTCTCGAAACATTATAACATCACAAGAATCTGTACACTGCACTCATATCCTAAATAAGTAAATTATCTGTAACACTTGGTGTCCTCCCAATATCTTAGAGAGTTGTGTAATATTCTCTATAAAGATAAATGTAGAGAAAATTTATTGTAAAAATAAAAGATTTGCATTGACTTTTTCCATCTAGCCAGCTGTTCACCATGAGACCCTTTTGTCCTCACCTTTACTTAACATCACATTGATTCCTGACCATTCCCCGACTTGCATATTAGCAATAAAAAAAATTTGAAAGGACTTTGACTTTTAAAAAATTTGAAAAAAATAAGTTCAGAATGGAAATATCAAATAGATAAAAGCAGTGACTTGAGTCAAAAATCCAATTTTGTATTTGTCTTGTATTTCTCTTCGTACATCTAGTATCACATTTCATTCTCGCAAGAACGTTATGAGGTAGCAACGTCACATAGACTTTGAATGTCTGAAGTGATCCAGCTATTCTGTGATAATCATAACTGGAACCCAGTTCCCAAATTTTTCCCATTCAGACCTCAGTTCCTTCCTATATCATACTTTCTATCTCTGCTTGCATAGTATGAAAGAAACTGGATTGCCTATTTAAAACTGACCTGTCACAACAGTTTTGGACTTCTCTGGACTCCTGATTTTAATGCTGTTGTCAGATGCATTGAAGGAGATTGAGCAAAGGGGGTAGGATATGTTTCCAGTAGGACAAAATTGATAATTACAGATTTTGAGGAAGCAGCAATAATAGAATAAGCTGACAATGCATTCCATTTGGGGTTATTATTTTAATAATTATTCCAAATTGTACTCATGATATACTCTTCATTTAAATTTAAAAAAATGTTTTGCTAGCCACAAAGTGACTGGCTTAGTGCCTAAACTTTCGGAGTTTTATTGATATTATTATATATGCCAAAACTTGAAATAAATCTACTTTAACTTCTAGTTGTTATTTCATACAAGCTGCCTACTTTCCTTTTAATAATTCCATTTTAGCTTTCTGTAGATCAAATATTCCCTTTAATTTCTACTAGGAACCTATTCTCCCTTTACTATTTTTATAAATAGAACTAATGCATTTCATCTAAAAGAATCATAATGCATTATAATAGTGAATTATAATGTATAGGTTTAAAAAATAAAATAATATCTGAGTTACTCTATCAAGAGGAAAAGGAGGAGTCTATCTGTAAGTTGTCTATACTTGACCAGAACAATGGAGATTAAACCCAAATAATGTCAAATAAGAAGCTCTGCCCAATAATTTTCTTTCTGTTGAAGCTCTAGAAAATTGTCTGACAGTTACAGGTACTATCTTCTCTTAGGAAAAAAGAACAACCTCCATGTCCTTTGAGAATAAAGAATTTTGACATATAACTTCTGTTTATGTGCTTAGTTAATATGCCTCTAGCCTTTTCTCATTTGGGAAGATATTTAGAAACTAGTAAGTAATGATTCTTTTCTCTTCAATGAAAATCTATTTTCAGGCATTCATTCTCCCTTCTCCATTGTATCATGTCCAGTCACTTTGTTACAGTGGAACCAGTACTTTATTACAGCACTCACATCTTACATTGTGGGTGAGGTCTAAAGCTGCCTGTAGTCAAATGTCACAGAATTAAAATTAAGGAAATCCTTTAAAGTTACCTTAAAGTCAGCATGTAGATATGTACATACAACCTTATGTGGTAATTTCTTTACATATTAAATTTGAAAATTACTAGAACACCTTACAAATGAACCAAGAGAAAGACTATATGCACAAGTGAGGATATTCAGACCATTATGCATTAAAGAGGACCACTAAATCCCTAGCTAATAAGCAATGAGTAGAAACTTCTAATGTGTTTCCGTCTGTCCACAGTGTTTACTCCGTTCCCTTTCATTTCCTTTGGCCTCTACACCTCAAACAATATAAGCAGTTTTTGTTTGTGTTGTGGGAATTAGAGGAAATGGCAAAGTTATATGAGGAAGAGTTATGTTCTAAAGCTAAATATAGATTAAGAAATAAAAATCAACAGAACCTTAACATTCTTTGAATGCCTTTTGTCTGTAAGGCTCTATGATCCTATGGATCCTAAGAAAGTGAAGTCCGTTTCTGTCAGGTTTTTCTAAAGTTGGTCTCAAAAACCTACCCTCATCCTCTAGAGCAGGAGACTGGTACCAGTCCATGCCCTGTTAGGAACCAGGCCTCACAGCAGGAGGTGAGTGGCAGGATTCATCTGTATTTACAGTTCCTCCCCATTGTTTGCATTACAGTCTGAGCTCCACCTCCTTTCAGATCAGTAGCATTAGATTTTCATTGGAGAGCAAACCCTATTGTGAAATGCACATGGTTGCGTGCTCCTTATGAGACTCTAATGCCTGATGATCTAACGTGGAGCTGAGGCAGTAATGCTAACGCTGGGGAGTGGCTGCAAATACAGATCAACATTAGTAGTGAGGTTTACTGCACAGAGACTATAATAAATCAATTGCTGGCAGACTCATATCAAAACCCTATCAGTGAGTGACAAATCAGTTGATGTACTTCAATTATACATCTACATCTGGTGGCAGGCTTTAAGTCAGAATCTGATGCTTATTGTAGTCTGCATGTGGTTTGCTCATCTTATTTACCACTTCTGTCTGCACCTCTTTTTTTTCTATGGTGAGTTGTATAATTATTACATTATATATTACAATGTAATAATAATAGAAATAAAGTGCACAATAAATGTTAAGCACTTGAATCATCCAGAAACCATCCCCCCAATCCTGGTCTGTGAAAAAACTGTCTTCCATGAAACCAGTCCCTGATGCCAAAAATCGGTCCCTTGCCCTATGGGGACCGCTGCTCAACAGGCCAGTTAGTGTCAAGCATGCTTTAATAACTCAGGTATCCCATCTTTTTCAGATGCTGATGCTGAGGCAATCCTGGAGCCTTCAAGTGTATTGAAGTCATTCTTAACATGGAGAATAACGATCTTTCCTTAATAGTAGACAGATTTGTTTATAGGATTAGCATCAATTCTTTTTTCTAAGTTATAAGGAGAGATACTAAATATTGGAAATTAATTTAAAATTGAAATGTTCTCTTTGAAGTCAAATCAGCTTATTAGTTAACCTTAGAGGAAAGATGAGAAGAAAGGCAGGATGGTATGATGGAAAGAACAATGAAATGAATGTCAGAAAGTATGGTTAAGTTTTTCCAGATCAGGAACTACAATTATAAATTCACTGCCACTCCCATATGTTATTTTGAATCAAATCCCAGAAAGAATAAAAGCTCTCTTTTAAACCATGATAAAACGGGTTCTTCTCAAAACAATGTCATGTTGTAATAATAAGAAGAATGAGGCTTATAAGAAGCAATTCTCTAACCTCGAATGCAGAGCCTGGGATGAGAGAAGCCAGGTATACTGATGAAAGCCAGAGGCAGTGGTAGTCACATCTCTATAGAACCACTGATGTTAGCTGTTGTTAAGGTTAAGTTTATTCCATACACATTGTAATGTGTTAGCACACCTCCTGGAGTAATGTTTCAGTCAGTCTGTTTTTCTGCTATGGGTTCATAGACAGACATCCCTTGTTCACTTTCACCTCTAATCACAATAAAGGCTAGGGTAGATCCAAAGCAGCTGATCACACCAAAACAACAACAAATGATAAGAAAGAGTAATATTCTTCGAATTGCAATACTACAATTATGTCAGCAAAGAAAAACATTGCTGGAAATACTGCTAAATGTTTTATACTACCTCCTAAAAAACAATGGTCCTCCCTTTCTCTCTCGTGGCAGACTTGAAAGCTATATTTACTTAGTAGAGAGAAGGAACTGTTTTAAAAATAAAAATAGGCATTTGTTATTATTACTATTTATTATAATTTGCACATTCATTATAGGACCAAACATTGTATTCTATACTGTGGCATTATTCTAACATGGAAGGGCATTCTATTCTACTCTGCTGGATTTCTTTAGGTAGTTAAAACAATGGGTTTTTTAATAACCCTTAAGGCTTTGCCATTCAAATGTCAATAAGTTTACAAACACCTACCACTGCTACCACTGCTTGTTTTCATCCACGAAGTAAGAAAATATTTTTTTAATGAGGGGTGTTAGAGAGTATAATTTAATCCCAACAAAACTGACCATAAACTGTTTCTTAAATATTCCCAAGTTATAACTTTTAAACATAATCAAATCAGAGTTGTAATAGGATCAATCTCACAAAGCTACAAATCCTACATGGTGTCTCTAGGGTAACCTCGTTTCTTTGGTTTTGGTCTATCTGTATGTATTATCATGCTACTTATTAAACTGTCCAAGGAGCAGAAACACTGAAATGCCTCCTCATACTTGAGTTGCCTTACACTAAATTTTAGTATATGTGACTTTGCTTCTGTGCTTTTTCAGCAACCATAAAAATTCTAGTTTCAATAAATGTGAATGATTACTGTTGCGGACAATTATAAAAAGAGGGAAAGTGCTAGCAATAGAAAGAGAAGTAAAAGGGTAGCTTAGCTAGAAGAGAAAGGTTTAAAAAAGTGATAAGAAGTAAATGCAGATTTTTACACAATCCTACATTAGAAAAGGAGGAGCTGGATAATATATGTAAGAGGTAATAGTTTGACCTTTGGGATTGTGCCTCAGGAGAGACAGTGAGATCCAATGGCAGGATTAACAAATCCAAGTCACAAAATCTTAAAACCATTGAAAACTTTTAAGGCAAGCCAAGCAATGACAACAAAATGTATCTTAGCATGCATGCTATCTACAACAAAGCAAAACAAATTTATAACCATTTCAATCAAACGACCAAGAAGAATGATCCTAGAACATTTCCTATTAGCTAGGGATGGTATATGGAAAGTAATTATATATGGAAAATTACTAAATTGAGATGTATAAAATGCCATTCATATGGTTTTTCTTTAGTGCAGTACCTTAATTGTTTTCATTTCTGTAAATAAAAATAAATATTTATAATAACTTCCATTTGTTTACTGAACACACAGGCTTCTAAATCACTGAAAATTAAAATATGCTATCAATATATTCTTTAGGGTTTCCAGAGACTAAGGAAACATTCCAACAAAATAAACATTAGGTACCAAATATTTATATAGTGAAACATATATTTAGGAAGGTATTATTATTATTGACACTTCTGAACAATTTCCTACAAATAGGAAATGTATTTTTAGACACTAAATAGGTTTATCAATAGGTCTCAGTCTTCCTGGATCTCTCTGGGACCTCCACTTCAATCATAGTTCTAAGATTGCCACCAGCGGGTTCTAGAACCAGAAATTGTGAGGATTCCTTGGTATCTAACACCAAATCCAGTCTATGTGTATTTCTCATTCTTCATTAACAAGACAGGAATTACTGCCTTCTTATCCAGGTGAATGTCAAGTAAATTAATTCTCAGACCCAAATGCACTATCCAAATTATATTGATAAATTGTATGTTTTAACATTATGTATAGGTTATACTGTTAACACTGTCATTCTTTAAATCTTTGTCTTCAGTCTAAAAATAAAATGGCTCCTCTAGCACCAAGCTATTAGTTAAGTTAGAAGAGTACAATCAACACAAATATCTACTAACAGATTTCTTGTAATAACTTAATATATACAAACTTCTAAAAAACATTAATTTTAAAAAGAGTCCAATCATTTTATCAAATGTAATCATGATTGTAAAAAAGACTTTCTATTTCAAACCAAATCATTCTGAATTTCAATCTCTTTTCTTCATTCTTTCCTTTTGCCCTCTTCCTTTTTGGAATTTTGTCAGTTTTCCAGTTCCTGGCTAAGTCCAACAATTAAATATGCAGCATACAGGCAATTAACTGTCTCTTCAATAGTAACCATTAGAAAAGCCAATGCAGCAATTTAAATATGATAGGTCTTCATTGCTCCTGCCTTCCTTCTCTAAGAACCATAAATTCCAAAACTTCTTCACAATGCAAGTCTAGCCACAGATGGAGGGAGTTTTTATTTCACTTGGGAATGGAGAAGGTGAAGCCATTCCAAAATTGGAGAGAACATAGCCAGTCCAGTGTGCACCATTTAATGCAATGGTTCCCTTGTGAGGTACTTCATTCACTGTTGCACTGCTGACATCAGAAATGCTGCTTAGCACAGCCATTCGGGAGGCATTATATCAGCAAATTGTTAAGGCCAAAGAAAAACTGGAGAAGTCAATGGAATCAGGTTGTCTGGGTAACTGAATCAAAGCTTTAGAATACTGGTTTTATAAAATGTGTGCAGGTACAAAAGGTAGAACGGAATTGCAGGTACTTAGGGAGTTTTTTCTTCACTCCATACTTGCATGTATGTTGCATTCCTCTTATTTGTTTTTCCTAGCGAGTTTTCCTACAATTCTGTTAAGGTACAATTGACAAATGAAAATTGTATGTACAGATGTTCCTTGGCTTATGATGGGGTAACATTCTGATAAACCCACTGTAAATTGAAATTATAACAATTATAAGCAAATTTCTAGTTTTCTAATTTTCAATTTGTAATGGTGTTATCCAGACATAGACCCATAATAAGAAAATAAATACATTGAATGTGTAACAGTTTTGTACCATTGTAAAGTGAAAATCCTAAGTCAAATCACCATAAGTCAGGGACTGTCTGTATTTATGATGCCCAATGTGATGTTTGGTATATGCATATGTTGTCAAATTAGTCAAGCTAGTTAACATATCTATCACCTCACCTTTATTTGTTGTGAAGACATTGAAAATCTACTCTTTTAACAATTTTCAAATATTTAATACATTATTATTAACTATAATCACTATGCTATACAATAGCTCTCCTGAATTAAGTCATCCTATCTAACTTAAACTTTTTACTTTTTGGCCAACATTTCTCCCCCATTGCCCACCCCTTGGTAACCACTATTCTACTCTCTGCTTCTATGAGTTCAATTTTTCAAAGATTCTATATAGGTGAGATCATATACAACAAAGAAAAGTATCAACAGGGTAAAGAGACAACTTATAGAATAGGAGAACATATTTGTACACCATATATCTGATAAGGAATTCATATCCAAAATATATTTTTAAAATTCAAATAACTCAATAGCAAGAAAACAAATACCCAATTAGAAATGGGCAAAAGACCTAAATAGACATTTTTTTCAAAAGAAAACACACAAATGGCCAACAGGTAAATTTTAAAAATGCTCAGCACCACTAATCATCAGGAAAATGAAAATTAAAACCACAATGAGATGTTACCTTACCCTTATTAGAATGGCTATTACCAAAAAGATAAAAGACAACAAGGGTTGATGAGGATGTAGAAAAAAAAGAAACTTTATACACTATTGGTGGGAATATAAATTAGTATAGCTATTATTTTAAAAACAGTATAAAAGCTCCTAAAAAAATTAAAAATAAAGCTAGTATATGATCCCGTAATCCCACTTCAGAAACATATCCAAAGGAAATTAAATCAGTATGTTGAAGAGATGTTCACACTCCCATGTTCATTGCAACATTATTCACAGTATACAAGATATGGAATCAGCCTAAGTATTCATCGATGGATGAATGGATAAAGAAAATGTATGTGTTATTCTATATATATACACACACACATATATATATAGAATTAAGTATATATATTATATATACTCACATACATATATATCCTTAAACATACACACAAATATATATATTATATATATGAATATGAATACTATTCAGCTCAGTCATTAAAAAAAGAAAATTCTGTCTTTTACAAGAACATGAATAAAACTGGAGGACATTATGCTAAGTGAAATAAGCCAGGCATAGAAAGACAAATACTATATTCCATATCTTTTGAATGAATAAGACAAATATTAAATGTCAATCACAGTTTTTATACCTGAATTCTTTCACTTTCTCCCCATCTCTTCCATATTCACCTTTTCTTGTTATGTGTAGAATTACTCTTTAAAAATTATAGAGCAGAATGGAATAGTACTATAAAAATAAACCCCATCCTCACCTGTACACTTCCTATATGCCTCTTCTATTTACATTTCTCCATAGTACTTACAATTGTTTGCCATATTAAATATTTATATTGCTTATTGTGCATCTTTTTCTATAAGAAGGCATATCTCATTTTATTGCACTTTGCTTTATTATACTTCACAGATATTGCATTTTTTAACAAATTGAATATTTTTGGCAGCCCAGAACAAGTCTATGAACATCATTTTTCTAACATGCACTCACTTCATGTCTCTGTGCTACATTTTGTTCATTCTTGCAACATTTCAAACTTGCTCATTACTATTACATCTGTTATGGTGACCTGTGATCAGTGATGATTAATGTTACTTTGTAATTGTTTGGGGTACCACAAACCACGTCCACAAAAGACAGTGGAACTTAATAAATGTTGTGTATGTTCAACTCTCAACCAACCTGCCATTCTCTCATCTATCTCCCACTGCTCAGGTCTCCCTGTTCCCTGAAACACAACAATATTGGAATTAGGTCAATTAATAACCTTATAATGGCATCTAAGTGTTCAAGTGAAAGAAAGAGTCAAATGTCTCTCACTTTCAATCAAAAGCTAGAAATGATTCAGTTTAGAGAGGAAGGCATGTCAAAAGGCAAGACAGATCAAAAGTTAGGCCTTTTGTGCCAAATAGTTAGCCAAGTTGTGAATGCAAAGGAAAAGTTCTTGATGGAAATTAAAAGTGTTATTCCAATAAACACACATATGATAATAAAAGAAAGGAGGGAAGGAGGGAAGGAGGGAGAAAGGGAGGGAGGGGAGAGAGGGAGGGAGGAAAGAGAAAGAATGAAAGAAAGAAAGAAAGAAAGAAAGAAAGAAAGAAAGAAAGAAAGAAAAAATCATATCATTAATATGAAGAAAGTCTGAATGGTTTGGATAGAAGAGCAAACCAGTCACAACATTTCTTTAAGTCAAAGCCTAATCCAAAGTAAGATCTTAACTCTCTTCTATTAATGAAGGCTGAGAAAGGTGAGGAAGCTGCAGAAGAAAAGTCTGAAGCTAGTAGAGGTTGGTTCATGAGATTTTAAAAAAAGAAGTCATCACCAGAAGGTAAATGTGCAAGGTGAGGCAGCAAGTGCTGGTGGAGAAGCTGCAACAAATGATCCAAAAGATCTAGTTAAGACAATTTATCAAGGTGCCTATAATAAACAACATATTTTCAATGTAGACAAAACAGCCTTCTATTAGAAGAAGATGCCAACTAGAACTTTCATAGTTAGAGAGGAAAAGTCAATGCCTGGCTTCAAGCTTCAAAGGACAAGCTGACTCTCTTGTTAGAGGATAATGCAGTCGTTGACTTTAAGTTGAAGCCAATACTTATTTACCATTTTGAAAATTCTAGAATTAGGCTAAATTGACTGCTAGTCCAACAACTGGAACAACAAAACTTGAATAACAGCACATTTGATGAGAGCATGGCTTGCTGAATATATTAAGCTCACTGTTGAGACTTAACAGAAAGAAAAGATCCCTGTCAAAATATTGCTGCTCACTGATAATGCACCTAGTCACTCAAGAGCTCTTGATGGAGATGATCAAGAAGAGTAATGTTGTTTTCATGCCTGTTAATACAAAATCCATCAATTTTGCAGCCTATAGATCAAGAAGTAATTTTGGTTTTCAAGTCTTCTTCTTTAGGAAATACATAGGGGAGGATCCAAGATGACCACCATGGAGCAGCAGACTGGTGCCTCTCTCACAGAGCAAGGCAGAAAGTAGGGATACAACTGTCAATAGACATTGACACCCCAAATGCTTTTGGATGGGTGAAGTGCCCTGCACCCAGCAAAAGGCTCTTTGAACACATAGAAACCAGAAAGCAACAGAAGACACTGGAATCTGGTCACCTCACCCCCACTATGCACCAGACTCACATAAGAACTGAAACCCTGCCCAGTGAAAAAGACTGAGTGGGTAATTTTAAGAACTCTCGGTCTGTTCATCCCTTCCCAGTCATGCATGAATCGTCAGTCTGATGCAGGAGGAGTCCTAGTTAGAGCATGGTGGCAGGCAACCAAAACCCAAGTGGAATAGGGTACAAAACCCACACCTGGTCAGCCCATGAGACCAGTTCCCACTAGCGGAACCCAGTGGCCAACTCTGAGGAAGGGAAAGACAGTCTGCAGAGTGAACCTGGCTGGCAACCACTGCCAACAACTAGCTGGTGGACATCTTCCTAGCCAGACCAGAAAGAATCACTGCAAAGCTCTGTATGCCTACAGGGCAAATTCCCCTCCCTCCAACCCCTGCAGCAGGGAACTTGCTCTTTTTCAAGAACAGAATGCAAACTTCAAAAGGGAGGGAGTAACACAAAAGACACCTGAAGGGTTTCTTGACAGGAAGGTTTCTGAGATGCAATCTGCAGATAGCAGATGGGGGCCCATCCCCAAACTCACTCTCCACAAAGTGCTAGTAGCAGAGGCTAAAAGCAAACCCATCAAGATTAGCAGTAGGAGAGAAAATGTACAAGAAAGATCTTGCCACAGGGGAAGGTAAGGAGCAAAAGTGAATGCACCTCCCTCTCTCACCTATATTGAGACACAGAAAGAGCCCTGGAACAGAGGCTCTTTGGCTCCCTTTGTCTCATTGACTAGCTTCAAAGCAACAATAATAAAGAGAAATTATAAAGAAGGAAGAGAGGCCTGTCACAAATGAGGAAAAAATCAACAACAAAAAATAGGCAACACTCAGAGTCCTAAAGAGACAGCATCCAGCCAGGTGCAGTGGCTCACACCTGTAGTCCCAGCACTTTGGGAGGCAGATGCAAGAGGATGGTCTGAGTCCAGGGGTTCAAGATCAGCCTGGACAACTTGGCAAGACCTTGTCTCTACAATAAATCAAAGAATTAGCTGGGTTTGGTGGTGTGCACCTCTAGTTCCAGCTACTTGGAAGGCTGAGGTAGAAGGATCATCTGAGTCCTGCAGGTCAAGGCTGCAGTGGCTGTGAGCATGCCATTGCACTCCAGCCTGGGCAACAGAATGAGACTCCTACAACAACAACAACAATGAAAAGGGACAGCACCCAAAAAAAGCAGTTATCAGAGCACAAACAATAGAACTCCCCCAGAATGACCTGCTCCAGATGATAGCCACAGAAATCAGAGACTGAATGGCTAAAACAAACAGAGAGAAACAAGGGAAACTAGAAGCAAAACTCATTGAACTCATGCAGGAAGTAAAAGCAAAGTTGGTCAATTTCATAAAAGCCTTTTCTGAAATAATGGAAATGAAGATCTCCATCCTGAAAATCTAAGATGAAGAAACAAGCATAGAAAGCAGGACCAGTCAAGCAGATTAAAGAGTCTCGGAATTTGACAACCAAAATATGAAATTAACCCAATCTGTCAAAAACATAGAGCACAAAAAGAGAGAACAAAGCCTCTGAGAGATGTGAGACTATGTCAAAAAGCCAAATCTAAGCCCAATTGGTATCCCTGAAGCAGAAAGGGAAACTGAGAACACCGTGGAACAAACATTCCATGAGGTCATCCAAGAAAACTTCCCATTTATTGTTAGAGAAGTAGTCAAGACATTCAGAGAACCCTTGCAGGGTATCCCATGAGAAGACCATCCCCAAGACACACAGTAATCCACCTCCACAAAGTAATCATGAAAGAAAAAATTCTAAAGGCAGCAAAAGAGAACGGTCAGACTACCTACTGCAAAGACCCATCAGAATCACTCCAGACTTATCTGTAGAAACACTACAAGACAGAAAAGAATGGAGTCCAATTTTTAATGTTCCTAAAAATAAGCAATTCCAGTCAATAATTTCCTACCCTGCTAAGCTAAGCTTCATCAGTGATGGAGAATTCAAATCCTTCCCAAATATCCCATGCCTAAAAGAATATGCAACCTCCAGATCAGCTCTTCAGGAGATGCTTAAAAAGGTGTTGAACACAGGACAAAAAAGAACAGTCACACTCATCACAAAAGTACAGGCAAGCACAGAGTTAATAGAGCATACAGAGCATTCACAAAAATGAAAATATACATGTATTAAAATATAAAAGTAAGAAGGAAAACAAAGCAAGCCCCTATGAAGGGATAAACTAATACATTTCAGTACTCACTTTGAACATGAATGGATTAAAAGTGCTACTGAAGAGACATAAAGTGGCAAAGTGGATAAAGAACATGATTCAACAGTCTGCTGCCACCAGGAAACTCATCTCACTACAAAAGGCACCCACGGGCTCAAAGTTGAGGGTGGGAAAAATGATCTTTCAGGCTAATGGAAAACAGAAGACAGCAAGCAGAACTATTCTGACATCAGACAAAAACATCAAACCATAAAAAGTTAAAAAGGACACGGAAGGACACAGAAGGAGACTACATAAAGATTAAATGATATCATGCACCTTCTCAATCCACCAGTAAGAAATATCCATCTTAAACATGTATGCACTCAAAACAGGAGAACCAGCTTTTATAAAAATAAACTAAGAGAAGAAATTGACTCTCACACAATCATAGTTGTAGACCTAAATACCCATTAACAGTTTTAGACAAAAAAACAACAAGGTGATCTGGAAGCTTAACTTGACACTCAATCATATGGATTTAATAGACATCTACAGAACACTCTGCCCACCATCAACAGAGTATACATTCTACTCATCAGGACATGAAACATTCTTGGACACAAATCAAGCATGAACAAATTTCAAAAGATTGAAATGATATCATGCACCTTCTCAGATCACAGTGGAATAAAAAGAAATATCACCAGAAACAAGATCTCCTAAAACACAAAATGACTTGGACACTAAATGATATGCTGCTGAACAACACCTGTATCAACATCTAGGCATAGAAAGAACATTCCAGCCGGGCTCGGTGACTCAGTCTGTAATTCTAGCACTTTGGAGGCTGAGTCAAGTGGATTGCCTAAGCCTGCGGGTTCAAGATCAGCCTGGGCAACTTGGTGAGACCTTGTCTCTATAATAAATCAAAAATTATCCAGGCGTGGTAGTGCACACCTGTAGTTCCGGCTAGTTGGAAGGCTGAGGTAGAAGGATCGTGGGAGACAAACAGGTCAAGGCTGCGGTGTCCAGGAGCATGCCACTGCACTCCAGTCTGGGTACAGAGTGAGAGTCCAACTCAAAAAAAAAAGAAAGAACATTCCTCAAAAGTAAGAGTCATCTATGATAAACCCACAGTCAACATTTTGCTCTATGCGCAGAAGTTGGAAGCATTCCCCCAAGACCAGTAACAAGACAAGGATGCCCACTCTCATCTGTCCTGTTCAACATAATATTAAAAGTCCTAGCCAGAGCAATCAGTCAAGAGAAGGAAATCAGGGTTATTCTAATAGGAAAAGAAGAAGTTAAAGTATCCCTCTTTGTGGACAATATGATTCTGTATCATGAGAACCCTAGGAAGTTTGTCAAAAGCCTCCTCTTACTGAAAATCAACTTTAGTAAAGTCTTGTGGTACAAAATCAAAGTGCAAAAGACAACTGCATTTCTATACACCAGCATCAAGCAGGCAGAGAACCAAATAAAAAGCACAATCCCATTCACAATAGCCACACACACAAAAGAAATACCTTGTTATCCACCTAACTAGAGAGGTGAAAGACCTTTACAACAAGTACAAAATGCTGCTCAAAGATATCAAAGATGATACAAACAAATGGGAAAACATTCCATGCTCATGGATTGGAAGAATCAATATTGTCAAAATGTCTATCCTACCCAAGGCAATCTATAGATTCAAGGAAATACCCATCAAATTACCAATGTCATTTTTCTGGGACCTGGAAACAACAATACAGAAATTCATATGGACACAAAAAAGGGCAAAAGTAGCCAAAACAATCCTCAGCAAAAGGAACAAAAAGGGAGGTATCACACTATCAGACTTTAAACTTTATTACAAGGCCACAGTAACCAAAAACAGCTGGGTATTGGTACAGGAATAGGCACATAGACCAATGGAACAGGACAGAGATTCCAGAAGCAAAAACACATCTATCTCTCAACCAACTCATCTTTGATAAAGCCACCAGTAACAATCGCTGGGGAAAGGAGATCATATTTAGAAAATGGTGCTGGGAAAACTGGTTGGCCATATGCAGAAGAATGAAACTGGAACCTTACCTCTTACCTCTTACCATACACAAAAATCAACTCTAAATGGATTAAAGACCTAAGCATAAAACCTTAAACTATAAGAATTGTAAAAGAAAACGTAGGAAACACCCTAATGCACATCAGAGTAGGCAATGAATTCTTGACCAAGTCCCCAAAAGCAAATGCCATAAAAGCTAAGACGAGTGGGACCTCACCAAACTGAAGAACTTTTGCAGAGCAAAAGAACCCATCAACAGAGTAAAGAGACAACCCACAGAATGGGGAAAAAATATTTACAAATTATGCATCTGAAACAAAAGCCTTATGTTTACTGCTGCACTATTCACAATAGCAAAAACATGGAACCAAACCTACTACTCATCAAAAGTGAACTGGATAAAGAAAATGTAGTACATATACACAATGGAGTATTACACAGCCATAAAGAACAAAATCATGGACTTTGCAGCAAATTGGATGGAGTTGGAGACCATAATACTAAATACTAAACTATCACAGAAACAAAGATTTGAATACCATGTGTTCTCGCTTACAAGTAGCCCCTAAACATTAGTCACATTAACACAAGGGAGGGATTGGCAGTCATTGGGCACTGCTAGGTGACGGAGTGAAGGAGAAGGGCAGTGGGGAGTGGGGGAGGGCACATGATAACACAAAGGGTATCTGGTCCACCACAGGGGAGTGAGGGCCAGTTAGAAGCCCAAATTTACCTGAAAGCAGTTTACTTTTGTAGTTAATCCTCACTTGTACCCCACATTTCTATAATACAATAAAATTTTTAAAAATATGTTTTGCAAAACCATTGCTACCATAGATAGTGATTTTTCTTACCAGTCTGGGCAAAGTAAATTGAACCTTCTGTAAATAATTCATTTTTAAAATGTGGTACATATACTTGGTGGAATATTATGC
>CAUYQG010068564.1:0-17588 GCA_963574415.1 Tarsius wallacei
ACTGGTGAGTGGCAGCATCAGGGCTAGGGCGGGGGGATGCTGCCCACCTGCCCCATGAAGGCCCCTGGGGGGGGTGGCATGGGGTAGGTGATGACACAAGTCCAGGAGATCTGGGTTTGGACTTCTGCTCTGCCAAATGGCCTTTGACTCCTCTGGGCCTCAGTGTCCTAATTTTGAAAGTGGGAATAATGCTCCCACCCAACCTTCCTTAGACAGCAACAAGAGGATCAAATATGTACCCTAGGAGCAGCAGCATGCTAAGGATGACCACCAGGCCTTGAGGGACAGACTAGACAAAAGGATGGGGCAGGGATGATGGACTGATATGAAACACTCCAAGACAGTGAACTGAAAAAAAGAAACCAAACAACAGAACAGCATGTGTGCAATGCTACCACATCAGTTTAGAGGGTGAGGACACACCAGGGATGATGGTCCATATATCTATATATCAACCTTTTGATGGACAACCTCGACCCACTGGGTTCCGGCGATCCTTCCGCCTCAGCCTTCCAAGTAGCCGGAACCACAGGCGCGTGCTACCACGCCCAACCGATTTTTTTTTTACTTATTGTAGAGACGAGGTCTTGCCAAGTTGCCTGGGCTGGTCTCAAACCCACTTGCCTTGGCCTCCCAAAGTGCTGAGATGCCAAGCTGAGCCACCGAACCCGGCTCTATCCAATATATTTATGCCCAACTTTATTAAACCAAGTCCCTATTTTCAGACAGTTAGGTTGTTCTTAATTTTAAAATCATTACAAAGAACTCTGTGACTAATATCTTTATGTGCACATCTTTGTATAGAGCCTAACTGTTATTCTTCTTCCTTTGAGTGAATCCTGGTCACACTGTCACCCGGGCTGGAGTACACTGGCATGATCATGGCTCACTGCAGCTTCCACCTCCTGGGTCCTCCCACCTTAGCATCCGGAGTAGCCAGGACTACAGGTGCACACCCCCACACTCGGCTAGTTTTTAAAATTTTCTTAGAGACAGGGTCTCGCTATGTTGCCCAGGCTGGTCTCCAGCTCCTGGACTCCTCCCGCCTCAGCCTCCAAAAGTGCTGGGATTAGAGGCATGAGCCACCATGCCCAGCCAATCATAAAGGATTTTCTTCTTTCTAGTATAAAGATGTGGGGTGCAGTTCAGGGTTAGGTATACAAATGTTGATTATGCAGCTACCCTTGTTGACGAGAGGATTTTCTTAAGAGACATTCCTAAAAGTGAGAGTGGGTAAGTCAGGGGATATAATAAAGGTTTAATTTATATTGGTAAACTGGCCCCATGAATGTAATATCACTTTATATTTTTGCTAGCTTTAAATCAGAGTTCCTATTTCCCATCATCTTAACATAGGGATGTACTTTTAATAGTTGACAATAAGCTAAGTGGGAAAAAAAAGAAATTTCACTGTTATTTTAGTTTGTATTCGTCGTATTATTTAAGGGGATGTATTTTTTACATTCGAATGCCTTCATTTGTAAATTACATATCCATGTTTGTTGACCTTTTTTTAAACTGTGATTTTCCATTTTTTTCTTATTGCTTTGTAAGAGCTCTCTATACGTTAAAAGCATTAATTTAGTTATTTTGTATTTAGTCTACGCAATTGAACACTTTTTTTACCTGTAGAAATTTCATTTTAACATAGAGAAGGCGTGCATCTAAAGTGTGTTCAAATCTGTCACTCTTTTGATTACATATCCTTGATATGTGTGCACTTAGAAATGCTTCCCTCCCTGGGCTCATAGCTCTCCATTAAGATTTTTTGCTTCTCGTAGTTTAGAAAATAAGAACGTAGCCATTTCTTTTCTTCCTTTGTCTGCCCTTTTCCAGGTGCTCCATTCTCTCAGACAGCATCTGCCTCCAGGGCTATGTGTTTTTCACATTCACTCATTTATTTACTTGAATCAGAGTCTTATTCTGTCACCCAGGCTGGAGTGCAGTGGCACGGTCACAGCTACCTGCAGCCTCGCCTTCTTGGGCTCAGGCGATCCGTCCTCCTCAGCTTCCCGAGTGGCTCAGACTACAGGTGCGGGCCACCATGCCTGGCTCATTAAACCATAGTCTTCAAAAGAAAGAGAAAGGTCCAGTGCAACAGCTCACTCCTGTCATTCCAGCACTTTGGGAGGCTGAGGAAGGAGGACTGCTTGAGCCGAGGAGTTCGAGACCAGCCTGAGTAACACAGCCAGATCTTGTCTCTACGAAAAAAAACACAAACCATTAGCCAGGCATGGTGGCATGCACCTGTAGTCCTGGCTACTCGGGAGGTCAAGGTGGGAAGATGGCCTGAGTCCAGGAGTCTGAGGCTGCAGTGAGCTGTGATCATGCGACTGCATTCCAGCCTGGGAGACAGGGTGAGGCCCCCTACTTGAAAACAAAGAGAGACAGGAATGGTTTTCTCCTGATCAAAGTCTCCCTCACCTCGGGACCTAGTCGCCCGACTTCTGGGTGTGCTTCCTCCCTGCAAAGGTGAAAACGGGACAATCTCACGAGCTCTGTCCAGCTCAGGGATGGAGGTCTTCGAGGAAGGCAGCCCAGGAAGGTGAGGGACGGCTGCTGTCATCAGGCCTCGAATGAGGAACTAGAAGCTGGCTTGCTGTCCCCCAGCACCGCCTGTCCTCCCTGCCGTCCCAACGCTGCTGCAACCACAGCGCGAGGGCCCAGGGCGCACCCAACGCCACACGCTCTCAAGAGGGGCGGCAGCAGCGGGAGAAAGAGAGCTCCCGTGCTCTGAACACTGTGCCAGACCTGCTCCATATGTGCGGCTTCATTTTAACTCTACAACCACATGGCAAACAAGTCCCCTACATGTGACCACACTACACACAGCCACACTACAACCACCCTACAAACAACCACCTTACATACGACCACGCTACATACAGCCACTCGACAACCACACGACAGGCACCAGAACCACCCTGCAACCACACGACATACAACCACCCTACACAGAACCATCCTACACACGACCACACAACGTACAACCAACTACAGACATCCTACATATGACCACACTATACATAACCAGTACAGCCACGTTACATACAACCACCCCACAGACAACCACACGACAGCAATCACATTGCTCACAACCATGCTATATGAAACCACACTACATGCAACCAGCCAACAACCACACTACAACCACAGCGGGACAGTGGCCGGCCGTGCCCAAGGCTGCTGAGAGGGTGGGCAGGAGGAGCGACGTGTCATGGGTCTCGGGCAGGGTGGGCATCAGACAGCAGCACCAGGGGAAGGGCCGGGCCTGAGCAAGTGATGTGGGAGAAGATGCAGGGTCCGGGCGGGTTGGCCCTGAGGAAAACGGACACGCATGGAGGCGGGTGCCGAGGACCCAGCTACAGGTGAGCTCTCGCCTCTGCCCCATGAGAGGGGTGATGGGCAGCCTTCCAAGCCGAGGCCGGAGGGGCCACTTCCTCTCGACGTCCACCGCACATCTCTACCTCTGAGGCTGGAGAGAGCCCACAGGGTGGAGAGGGCCCCTTCCACTCCCCCCCAACCCCCCGCCCACGTCTATTTCAAGTACTCCCTGCCATTCCCCCAGCCTGCGCCTCAAGGGCGCTCGTGGCCTCTTCGGACTAGCCACTTTCTGCCTGCTTGGAAGAGCACTCCCTGGGGGGCCGGGTGTGGGGGCAGAAGGCTCGGGATACCCTGGCGCTGACCATGCCAGGGAGGCCCACTCACCAGTCAAGTTCAAGTGGGTTTCCCTCCAGTGGGAGGTGGGGGAGGGTCTGGGGACTGTGATCCTGGCACAGCGGAGGGTGCTGAGAGGGAGCTGCTGGCTTTGACCCCCTGCACCATCCACTCTGCCGAGCACCCTCCTAGGGCGGGAACAAGGGTGGGCAGGAGAGGTCCGGCCCCGCCTTGGGAGGCACCAGCTGACCGCCCTGCTCCCAGGTTCCCTCCCCAGCAGACGTGGGGCTCAGGCTCCTGGGTTAGATCTCGGTAGCCCAGGGGCCAGAGAGCTGGGCAGCCTCTTGTTAAACCTCAAAGAGTTCTTTGTTCTGTAGCTGAGGACCAAAAATTCAGGGCAGCGTCTCTTGGCTGGTTGCTTGGAGGTTGCTGGGAGAATCCTTCAGCGAGAGAAAAAGAGGTTTGGACCAAGATCACAAAAAGAAGCCAGCTCTGTTCTGCTTTCTGTTCCTCGCCTGGAGAGAGGCTCTGGCCACTTCCATTTTCTTTCTTTCTTCTGAAATGAAGAAACAGCTTCAGGTTTGCCTTTGCACAGGAGCCCTGGGGAGCCTGAAAATCTGCGGAAGCCCAGCCCCCCCCAGAGAGTCAGACTGAGTTGGGGCGGGGGGACTACCGGGGGATGCCGGTGTGCCGCCAAGATTGAGGACCTCTGGCCACAACGGTCTGGGTGGGGTGGCACCTCCTTCCTCCCTGGCAGAGTGGAACGGTACAGACAATTTCCTTTGGAGATCGGATGTCCGCATGCCAGGCCCCTGATCCAAGGGTCCCTGGACCCACTCGAACCCAGAGCCGCTGCTTTCCGTAATCGGCAGGTGCAGAACCCAAGACAGAGGATGCGAATGGCACGGAAGCCTCGCCCTGCCTCACAGGTGTTGGTGGCTTTCTCTTCCCACCTAATCACAGACTGTGAGTCAGAGCGTTCAGCCCTGGTCTCTCCAGCAGCGCTCTCTTCAAACAGCCCGAATCCCCTTCTGGCCGACTGTCCTTCCCCTGGGATCTCTGCCCTTTGAAGGCAGAAAGCCTTCACGGCTCCGATCCGTGGGGCCAAGCAGAAATGCGAACAGACGGGCCACTGGCCTCCTCTGAAGGCCCTGTCTTCCACTGGGCGAGTGCTCAATGGACATTCTGTTTAGCTGATTCTGTGAGGCCACTGCTCCTGGGGCTGAGTCTCCTGGAGGCCTCGACTTCCTCATCTGTAAAGTGGGGCTAATAGTCACTTTGAGGAGTTGACGTGATGGATAAATAAAATGAACGGAACACATTTTCCATGTCAGGCCATGTTCTGGTTGCTTTATTCGTATTCGCCCTTTGGGTCCTCACAGAACCCTAAGGGAGAGGTCCTGCTGTGATCCCCATGTAACAGCCAGGAAGCAGACACACAGAGGCGTTTGGACACTACCCCAGGGTCCCGGGATTGAAACTGGCCGGTGGGGCTCAGAGCCCGCCCTGCCTTTCTTGGGGGTCTTGATGGAATAGGTGAAGCACGAATTGCCCTCCTCAGCATGGCCGGGTTCACCCTGCTCCCGGCGGCCCATTGGCTGCTAGCTGTCACCTCCCTCATTCCTGCCTTTCTGAATTACGTCCAGCAGACCTTGCTTTTCCAAGAAGGCCCGCCGAGGCGTCTCCAAGTGTCCCCTTTAACATTGCCCCTCTGGGATGAGTTGTACCCCACCTGGAAGGGAGGTAGCTGCCATCAGGGTTGCGTCTGGAAACTGTGCCTTCTCTCCACCAACACCGAGGTGACCTCGAGGAGAGCCACCTTCCGTGCTGGGGAACTGGGGCTGTCCCAGGAGGTGGGCCAATCCGCCCTCCTCCCACCCTCCCTCTCGCCCCCTCCCTCCATTCGGGAGTGACCGGAAGCCTTTGATGAGTGGGATGCTGGCCCCAGGATGAGCGAGCGTGGAGGGCTCCCGACCTGGTCCAGCCCGGTGCCCCCAGGACGACCACACCCGGGGTGATCGGTGGAGAACAGACACTCGCCAACCGTGACTGCTGCCAATGAGAAATCCAGGGGAGATTTTGTATAGGTGGGCACAGCTGCAGAAAGCACAGAGGTCAGAAGAGCAGGCATCCAGGCTGATGAGGAGTGAGGCCCAGGCCTGGAGGTGCAGAGGGACGAGAGGCGGGCAAGAGCCACAGGGTCTGCCGGACGGGGACCTGGGCAGGGCAGCCAGGATGAGCGCACCCAGCATGCAGCGGGCTGGGTTTCCAAATCGAGGCTGGAAACCCCGTCGGTGAGTCCTGAAGCTGATGTGGAAGGCTGCAGCCGGCATGAGCAAGACAGTCGAAAATAGAAATGTGTTGCTTGCAACAGCAGTGAGCACTGTTTTGTGAGGTTTCATTTGGGTTTTCCGTGCAGGACGTCTGCAGGTGCAGGCTGGGTCCCCAGGGAAGACGCAACTCCCACCGACGGCTGCTGCAGGGTCGCGGCCCGGTGGAGGAGGATCCAGGGAGGGTCTGGCGAGGGCTCAGCCCACCTCGGGACCGCTCCGCCTGGGTGCAGAGCGTGGAGGCCCTGCTGCCCGCACCTGTGGGCTGCTGGCATTTCCTGCGGCTGCCGGGTCGTTTGAAGGCTTAACTGCAGCCCGCCGCGCGGCAGCTCTGGCTGAGTGCAAAGCGTTTGAGGGAGTGGGGGTGGGCGGGCGGACTCTCCACTTAATTAAAACAGGGAGAGGCTGACATGAGGGACCTTTCGTGGGTTTTGATCTCTGTCTCTGCCCGCTTTCTAACTTGAGGGGGGAAGAGAGCTTTTTCCTAACTCTTTCTTCTTCACCCTCTCCCGTCTTTCACAGACCTGGCAGGTGCGCCGGGCATCCTGCCCTCTGAGGCCCCTCCTCCGCCATCCTGAAAGGGCTGGATTCTGGACGAAGTTTATACACAGGCTGATGTTTGTTGGGGGGGCGGTGAATCGTTCATTCCGTTAAATGACCTTGACCTTCCAAAGAGCCTTGGCCTTCTAAAGGGTTTGAAAACATGTGTCTGGTTTCCCTGCAAAACGACATGAAAATATGGCAAGTCTGGAAAAATCTCTGTGTTACCTGGCAGAAATGGGAGACACACAGGCGTTGGGGCAAGCAGGTCCAGGTTCCAGTCCTGGCCTGGCCGTTGGTCAGCTGTGTGGCCTTGGGGATTGATGGCCCCGAGCCTCTCTTTTCCCTCCCGCAAAACAGGCTGTCGTGGAGAAACATGAGATGAAACAGACCAGAAGTCGAGCATAGGCTTCCGGATGATTCAGGCGCGCTCAGACAGACTATGGCGGGATGGTGAATGTCATGGTTTGTGCCTCTCAAAATCTAATGCCTGTCAGTAGCCACAGAAAGCTGGAGCCAAGGAGCAGATCATCCACCCAAGTCTCTATTTTGCCCGTGGGGAAACTAAGGTCCAGAGACATTAAGCAACCCGCCGGTACCGTGTGGTGAACTGAGCAAAGAGATTATGCCTCTACAGAGCCCTCCTTGTTGCATTTACAGCTAGTCTCTCTGGAGGGTGGTTTTTAGAATATCGGAAAGGCACATTCTTCCCTGCCTCACCCCCTTAATCCTCACTTACATGCTTCTTGTGGGTTCACAACGAGTTGTGTGGGGTCAACAGACCATCTGGTAATGATGGTTGCAGGCAGAGTCTGTTCCTAAAACCCTTCCATTTCGGTCCCTCTTATCTCACTCCAGCAGACCAGCGGCAGGCAGGGCAGTCTGCGTCAGCACCGCACCCATTTTTCAGAGAGGAGAAACGGAGGCTCAGTGACCAGTGCAAGTTCACATAGCTACGAATATAGCTGTAGGTGGGCCCCATTCCAATGCTTCCCACTAATAGCTGCTGCTGGGGCAGGCACCTTCTCACACGGGGACTGCAGCCAGCAGCTAAATGCTTAAGAACAGAGGCGTCCGCAGTGGCTCAACCCAGGAAGCTGCTGACTGGAGGTGGGTATCCAAGTATCCAGCGAAAAGCACCTGCCAGTGATACAGCTACTCCACAGACCCTAGCACGAGTCACCTAAGCAAGCAATTCCTGCAAGGCACAACTTGGAGGGAGTGAGGCCAGCAAATTCATCTGGCATTTTGCCGCATCCCCGCAGGCTACAGTGAGATGCGTTAAGCGTATGGGTGACCCCTGCCTAAGGGGGCCACAGGGCTAGGTCCTCAGCAATTCCTCCACTCAGGGAGGGCTTGGGGCCCACTCCCACACAGAAGTGTGCTTGCTGCCTTCCTCAGGGGCCGAGGACAACAGGTCGAGTCACTCCTCCATGCCCGTGTGAACTGCAAGTGCGTTAAGGACCTAAGAAGGTGAACCCTGGAGGGAGCAGGCTTGGTGCTCAGGCAAAGTGGGCCTGTCTGTTCTCAGGCCTTTAGGTCTGGTTTCCATGGTAGCCTGTAATCAGCCACCATCAGAGCTTGGTTTCCCAAAGTCTTCTGGGGCATACGCCTTATATTTATTGGGAAGTCCTTGAGGGCCAGGCACCTTGGTATGGGAGGTCACAGATTATCTCGTAGGATTCTCATGACAACACCTTCACCCTATTTTGCACATGAAGGCCTGGGGTTCAGAAAGGTTAAGTCACCGGACCAAAGTTCACCCAGCTGACAGGTGATCGAGTAAGGCTGGGGGAAGGGTATGCTGGCCACCTCAAGACAAAGGGTCATGACCAAGGCGTTCTCCTGTTTTTGATGAGCCGATGGCAGCTAACAGGAGGCAGCTAGGGTGTGTGATGGGGAAAGGGGTGGGGCTTTGTGGGTTGGGTCCCCAAGGCCCATGGGGAGCTGTTACCCAAGGAGGCGTTTGAAGCTGGTGGCTATTTTTAGACCCAGTGAGCTGAAATTCTAGATGAAATATTACAGTCTGGTGAAGACCAAGGCCTGCATCCATCGGGTCTTGGAAATGGGGAGCAACAGGAAGGACAGGTGAATGTGGAGAGAGGCGAGGAGTTGGGGGCCAGGAGACAGCGATGCTTGTGCCTGTCGGGGAAGCCGGCAGTTGATGGAACACCTGTGCGCTTTGCAGGTGGGGAGGTGGTCTGAGTTCTATCCCACTTCAATCCCGCTTTGGCCTCTAACTGGCTGTGTCTGCTGGGGCACGTTACTCTATCTTCTGAGTCTCTGAGCATCTGGGCTGTGGTGGAAACACAACATGAGAAGGAATGGAAGGCGCCTGGCATGTAGGGCACCGTCAGGTGATGTTGCTTCTGCTTCTGCCTTCTCCCAAAGTGAGTCCCCCTTGAACTGCTGGCTCAGTGGAAGCCATTTTCTCAGGAAGCCCGGCCATATACCTGAGAAAGCTGTGACCTCCAGGGAGCGCCGAGCGGAGGCTGACTGTTCCTAAAACCTGTCTCCCCCTCTTCCTCCTTGAGACCCAATTCTGTTCAAATGCTGGTCACACGCTTCTCTCAAGAACCCCTTTCAGCCCTCAGGATGAGTAGCGATCAAATTGAGCCAAGCCCAGTCATTTTATTTTCTGTGCCAACGATGGCTTTAAACTATCATTGAACATGTCTAAAGTTTGCTGGGGGCTTCTGGAAAGGTTTTGCTCTCTCTTAACAAAGGTTAAAAGTTAGAGACTCAGCCTTCCTACCTTTGGATGTTGTTATGTGAGGCTCATACTGGGAGCTGTGGCACGTATTTTAGGATTCTGAGGGAAAAGCCAAGATGATGACAGAAGAGCTGACTGGGGAGATCGGGTGTTGATGAACCACATTCCTAACTGTGTCTGCTTTTTATTGCTATTGTAGCAAATTATCACAAATTCAGTGGCTTGAAACGACACGGATGTACTGTCTTATAGTTTGAGAGGTCGGAAATCTGGAATTGGTTGATTCTTCATTGAATCACGTCTGCAAAGTCCATTTTGCTATATGGGGTGACACTCACAGGTTCTGAGGATTAGAATGCAGACATGTTTGGAGGACCACTATGCAGCCTATGACGCCCACTGGGCCTGGGACCTCTTTTTAGGTCAAGACTATTCTAATTAGATAGTGGTGCTCTAGTGAATATCTAACACCTGGCTTTCTGAATTTGAAAAACCATGATTTGTGGCATCTGCCAATTTCCATGGCGTAAACACTCCTACCGTGGCTGATTTTAAACTCCAGTGTGATCAGTGAATGTGACGTTTACTTCTAAATGCTAACGATTGCTGTGGCGTTCCACCAAACCATTCTTTTACCAGCTGCTCAGAAGCAGCCTAGATGATACCTTCAGTGGTTATTGTTTCGTTTTGCTTTAATTACATAATATTCCGTCTGCTTTGTCGCCAGGGCAGGCATCCCACAGGTTTGTGATGCTGGTTGAGTTTCTGGGGCCCTCCCTTGCCTGCCGTCTCCTCTGCTATCTGCAAGGATGTGGTT
This sequence comes from Tarsius wallacei, assembly GCA_963574415.1. NCBI lineage: Eukaryota > Metazoa > Chordata > Mammalia > Primates > Tarsiidae > Tarsius > Tarsius wallacei. The sequence goes on from CAUYQG010068564.1 coordinate 10,058, forward strand.
GGCTTACAAAAATCTTCACTGAAGTACAAGGTATTACCCATCCCAGAGATATTTGGGGATTTTTGTTTGTTTTAACCTTTTAAAAAGGCATGTTCTTTAGAGCAGGTCTGGGTTCACAGATAAATCGGAAGGAAGGCACAGAGACAGCCCATACACACTCTGTCCCCCCGACCAACACCTCCCGCCAGAGCGGCACGTTCATTGCAACCGGTAAACCTAAGTCATCCCTCGGTATCACCGCTGTTTCCCTCTTGGCGTTCACTCTTGGCGTTGCACTTGTATGGGTTTGGGCAAATGCACCATGACATGGACCCACCGTGACGGGGCACACAGAGTAGCTTCACTGTCCGGAAGGCCTCCTGTGCTCCGCCTAGCTACCCCCTCCCTCACTCCAGTACCTGGCAACCACTGAGCTTTTCACTGTCTCTATAGTTTTGTCTTTTCTAGAAAGTCATATGGTTGGAATTGCGGAATGTAGCTGTTCAGACTGGTTTCTCTCACTGAGTGATACAAACTTGGGTTTGCTCCGTGTCTGTTCATGCTGTACATTTTTATTTTGGAATAATTTTAGATCCAGGGGAAGTTTGAAAGGAACCTACAGGAGGTTCTGTGTACCCTTCAGCCAGTTTCTGTGACAATAACAACCTATATAACCTATATAACGATTGCCAATCAGGAGACTGACATTGGCACAACCCGTAACGCTTGTCCAGGTTTTGCCAGTTGTGCATGCACTCATCTGTGCATATGAGGTCTGATAATTAAGTCCACGAACTTATCCTGGACAAGTGCGCCATACCTCATTGCTGAATATCACTATGGCCACCTTCAAAGTATCTCCCTCGAGAAGCTATGCACTGACACCTATGCCTAGTCCACCCGTCAAAGCAATTTTGGAGCTCTTTCTCTGGAATGGCCATCAGAGCTGTTGTCATATTCTCCTTGACGTCCTGAGTGTCATCAAAATGTCTTCCTTTCAACATGTCGTTTATCTTCAGGTAAAGAAAAAAGTCGGCCGGGCTTGGTGGCTCAGCCAGTCATCCCTGTGCTTTGAGAGGCTGAGGCGAGTGGATTGCCTGAGCCTGTGGGTTCAAGACCAGCCCGGGCAGCTTAGCGAGACCTCCCTTCTACGATAAATCAAAAACTAGCCAGGCGTGGTAGCACATGCCTGTCATTCCAGCTACTTAGAAGGCTGAGGTGAAAGGATCACTGGAGCCCACCAGATCGACACTGAGGTGGCCATGAGCGAGCCACTACACTCCAGCTTGGGCGACGGAGTGAGACTCCAACTCAAAAAAATAAATAAGTAAAAAAGTCATTGGGGGCCAGAGCAGGTCGGTAGGGAGGGTATTTCAATACAGATGTGACTTGTGTACTGGCTGCAAACTCCCTCACAGACAGTGCTGTGTGAACTGGTGCTGCAGTGCAAGAGCTCCTTTGGGACCATTTTTGCACACTCCTTTCTCATGAAAGATCTTCAGTTCAGATTTTCCTGTTTCTCTATTGATGTTTATTTGGTCTGCTAGGATTCTCACAGTCAGCCAATGATTCTGACGTACAGTTCGATGACTTTTTGCAGTGTCTTCATCAGTTCTGCTTGTTACTGGTCATTCTGACCTCTCTTCTTCAGTGACACTTTCTCTCCTCTCAGAAAAACGCGTAATCCATTTGTACAGTGCCATTTTCTTCATAGCAGTATCTGCATAAACTTGGACTAACGTGTCCCTGAATCCACCTCCACTCTTGCCAAGTTTAACGAGAAATGTAATGATTGTTTGTGGCTCTAATTCAAGCTCTGACATTCTCGTGACAGCGCACAAAAGCATGCAACCACAATAATGATTGCCACTCAGCAAGACACCACCACACATGGACGTGAACACAGCTGGGAGACACTGACAGACCAAGGTCATGAAACCTCACCGAGTTGTGGGTACAGTGCTGCCCACGTAATCGCAGGGTGGCAAGTGCGCAAACTTTCTTGTCAGAACGAGTACATACCGTTATGTGCAACTTTTGTCTGTATAGATTTGTGGAACCACCAGTGTGATCAGGATATAGAGCTATTCCGTTCAGCTTTGGTGTGACTGCTGTAGGCCACACTTACCGTTCCCCCACCTCAGACTCCTGGCAACTACGAACCGTTCTGCATCTCTATCATTTTCTTATCTCAACCACATTACATAAACAGAATAAAATAGTATGTAACCTTTCGAGTTTTTGTTTGTTTGTTTGTTTGAGTTGGAGTCTCACTCTCCCCCAGGCTGGAGTGCAGTGGCACACTCATGGCCACTGCAGCCTCGCCCTGCTGGGCTCCAGCAATCCTTCCGCCTCAGCCTTCCGAGTAGCTGTAAGACAGGCATGCGCTACCACACCCGGCTAATATTTTGATTCATTGTAGAGATGAGGACTTACCAAGTTGCCCAGGGTGATCTCGAACCTGTGGGCTCAGGCAATCCTCTCACCTCAGCCTCCCAAAATGCTGGGGTTACAGGGTTGAGCCACCGCGCCCGGCCGTCCTTTTGAGATTTTACTCAGCACAATTCACTGGAGATCCATCCAAGTTGTTGTGTGTGCCACCAGTTTGCTCCTTCCGTCATGAGTGATGTTCCATGCGTGGATGTACCCTAGCTTGTTCACCCTCATCGCTGACGAGCATTCCGGTTGTTTTTTCCAGTTTTTGGCTGCCATGAACAGAGCTGCTGTAACATTCGTGTACAAGTTTCTGAGTGAACGTAAGTTTCATGTGTCTGGGATAAATGCCAAGGAATACGACTGCTGGGTTGGGTGTTTGTGTTTTAATAACAATAGATGCCTCTGAAGCATTAGGGAGTGAATTCCTAAAGTGAAGCCAGACATAGCAGAGCAGGGAAGATATTTCCGAGCACTCGATTCTGCAGGGACTTTTCAGATTATACCATGTATTGTGGACTTTGTGAAGATGGTGAGAAATGTCTAGAATGTTCTAGAAGCAGGTTCTGGCAATTTCTTCCACAGATCTTAAAATCTGGGTCTAAGCCAGGTGCAGTGGCTCATGCCTATAATCCCAGCACTTTGGGAGGCTGAGGTGAAAGGATTGCCTGAGCCCACGGGTTCAAGACCAGCCTGGGCAACTTGGTGAGACCTCATCTCTACAATAAATCAAAATATTATCCGGGCATGGTGATGTGTGCCTGTAGTTCCAGCTACTTGGAAGGCTGAGGCGGAAGGATCTCCTGAGCCCAGCAGGTCGAGGCTGTGGTGACTGTGAGCGTGCCACTGCACTCCAGCCTGGGCAACAGAGTGAGACTCCAACTCAACCCCCCCCCCAAAACCTGGGTCTGCTATCCAGGGTAACTCACAAGTGAGTGAATGGGGCAGCTTCAGGACAGAATAAAGGTCCACCCCTAAATCTCACTCACCCTAAGTCTGCCCCTAAGTCTCCTCTCACGCCTGACCCTCCCACTTCCTGGTTGGCCATGATTCTCACTCTGAGAAGACCTCTTGCTCTCCCAGGGATGCTGGCTTATGCTCACTACATCCCACCACGGGCCTCCCCCAGGGCCTCTCTCCTCCTGGTGGCCGGGATGAGGGCCAAGAGAAGACTCCCGCCGCCTTTTTAAAGACCACTCATTCCTGGTGGAGCTTGGACCCTTCTCCCTCTCTCCATCTCAGCAGGGTGCGAACAAACCCATGGAGCGTGGCCAGCAGTTACTAGATGGCGGAGAGCCTGTGTCCCTGCTCCGGAGAGGCTCGGGTCTCCATCATTCCCACAACGCAGCGGCTGTCAGTCAGGCAGCAGGGAGTCCCTGCATGGTCGGACCCATCCTCATCAGCCTGGTGATGGTGTACCGCTGCTTTACAATTGTGGGGAACACGCCTGGCTCTCGGGCAGCTGGAGGAAAAGAGGCCCAGAGGAGGTGAGAAAGGAGGGAAGAGCTGTGGAGAGGAGTTCTGAGTCCCGCGCGGGAGCCTGGGGTGGGGGACAGAGGGCTTGTTCTGGCAGCTGCTTCCTGCAGACAGCCTGGCTGCAGGGGACAGGGCAAGGCTGAGGAAGGGTGAGGTCTCAGGCAGGATCACCATGCCTGCATCTCAGGGCCTTTCTGCAGCCATGAGCTGAGGTCTAGCCGGTGTTTTCGAGGAAGAGACAGATAATAAACAACTGGCAAAAGAAGAGGAATGCTACAGTGTGCTGGAAGACACCAAATGCCCCGGAAAACAGAGCGGGCGGAGCAGTGTGGAGACGGGAGTGCAGCAGGGACTTTGCGTGGGTGGCCACATCAGATGAGGTGGCTGGTGATAAGATCCCTGCCATGGTCCAAGTGTCGGTGTCCTCCCTCCCCCTCAATTCAGATACTGGAACTTAATACCCAATGGGATGGCATCAAGAGGCGGGGCCTTTGGGGAGTGCTTAATTCATGAGGGCTCACCCCTGGGGACGGGGTTAGTATCCGTATAAAACAGGCTGGAGGGAGCTCCCCGCCCCTTCTGCCCTATGAGAACCCAGCAGCAAGGTGCCATCTTTGAAGCAGAAGGCAAACCCTCGCTAAACACAAAGTATGCCGATGCCTTGACCTTGGTCTTTCCAGCCTTTGACAAGCAGTCGGTTTCTATTATTTGTAAATGACCTAGGCTAAGGCATTTTGTTACAGCGCCCCAAATGGACTCAGACAGTTACTGTAATCAATAAGGTAGGCCTCACGGAGCAGGTGTCCCTGAGTAAAACTCCACGGGAGCAAGGGCGTTGGCCATGTGGATACCCAGCAGAGGAATGTTGGAGGCAGCGGGTGCAGCCAAGGCAAGGGCCTCAGGGACTGCCTCCTCGCGATGGAACATCAGCTGCCTGAGAGCAGCGGCAGCCTTCAGCCTGGCACCACGCCTGGCACCGAAGTGTCTGCTGAGGGAATGCACCTTTAGTCTCCTGGTGCCACGCCAAGAGCAGCCCGCTTGGAGGGGTGCGCGTGGCCCTCCGGCTGGGGCCCCACCCTGACCTCCCTGCGGAGAGCCGCCCGGCACCGGGAGCCCCTTTCCTCCGCCTGCGACGCCCCGTTGTGTCCCCTCCACGTCATTTCACTTGCCGCCGGGTCCCTCCCAGCCAGCCAGCCCGCCCTCCACCATGCCCCTGCCCCCACACAGCCGCCTCTGACTTGGGCCTGATCACTGCCCCCCTTGCGCTGGAGCCAAGCTAAACACACGCAGGGCCTGTTGTGCCTTTTTTGGATTTCCTCCTGAGCGAGTCTCTCCAGCTTTTCCATCCTTTCCCCATGTGAATGGCCGGCAGGGCGCGGGGGCCCCAGCTCCCAACCTGAAGACACAAAGCCCTTCAGCAGGCAGGCGCAGGCCAGGCCAGAGGGCCTGGAACCCACCTCTCCCGGAGGGTGGGTCCTAGGGAGCCAGGCAGGGGGCCACCGGCTAACATGCCCCCGGCCTCCACTCCAGGCCCTCGCAGCTTCTGGGGCGGGGGCTCCTGTGGACTTGAGAAGAAAGTGCAGTCAGTCTCAGGCTGACTTGAGAGCCTGGGCCCAGCTCAGGCCCTCGCGGCCTCAGGAGTTGGTGAGCACCTAGTCCGTGCAGGCGCTGCCTGAGTGCTGGGATCACCAAGACAGACACATGTGGGTACAAATAATCATGGCTGAAATGTCAGAGGTGCTTGAAAGAAGTTCTTGGTATGGGTGGCCAGTCTTGTTTTGATGCTAAGAGGTCCGGGAGAGGCTTATGGAGCATTTTAGCACTGGGTTCAGAGCCGGGAATTTCAAGAAGATCTGGGTTCAGGCCTTGGCTCTGCCACCTACAACCTCGTGCGGTTCCACTGACCAAACCTGTTTTTGTTGTTGTTTTTAACCTGTAAAATGAGACGAATAAGACCAACCTTATAGGGTTACCGGAGGGATTAAACGGGATGATCTCTAACCAGTGTGTTATGATGGAAGGAGTACGATCATGCGCACACCCCCTGTTACTCAAAGTGTGGCCAGGGACTGGCGTTGTCTGCCTCATCCAGGGGTTGGGAGAAATGCAGAGTCTCAGGTCACCCCAGACCTGCTGCATTTTAATAACATCCAGGTGATCTGAAGTTTGATCTTGAACCCCTGGGCTTAGGAAATCCTGTCACCTCTGCCTCCCAAAGTGCTGGGGTTACAGGTGTGTACCATCTGCACCTGGCTGGTCTTGCATTTTAGATCATTCCAGTGCAGAGTGGACAGGGACAGGAAATTTTCGCAGTGGCCCAGGTGAACAATCGTAAAACCATAAGGCAGAAATGAGAGAGAGAGGAGGGGAGGGAGCAGACATGGGAATAAACATAGAGGGGATTGCGGGACTTCCAGGATGGTGGTGGAGGGAGTGAGGGGACATGAGCCATTGAGACTGACCCCCAAGTGTTTGGCATGAGGAGTTCTGACCATGCGGTTGCTCTGTGCGTCCACACAGGGGATGTGGGAGAAGGAAGCTGGAGCGCTCGCATGGTGGCTTGAGGGGAGCATATTCGGGAGGAACCAGAAGCAACAGATCCTTCTTTATTTCATTTCACTTTGCTTTTATTTTTATTTTCTTCATTTTAAAGATGCGGGGTACCATTCAGGGTCAGGTACACAAACGTTCATTATGCAGGTGTTCCCTTGATGGATGAGGTGTGCCCCTCCCTCCCCTGGCAGTTTTCCTCAACTGCCAATCCCACCCCTTCCTCTGGCAGTTTCCCACTACTGCCAATCCCTTTCTTATAGTATTATGATAATCATTCAAGGTCCACTTATGAGTGAGAACATATAGTCCTCTGTTCTTTGTTTCTGTGATAGATCACTGGGTATGATTGACTCTAAATCCATCCAAGTTGCTGCGAAGTCCATATGTTTGTCCTTCTTTATGGCTGCATGATATTCCATTGTGTATACGTACCACATTAAAAAAATCCAGACCAGTTTTGATGGGCAGCACGGTTAGTCTCATGTTTTTGCTGTTGTGAATAGAGCTGCAACAAACATGTATGTGCAGGTATCTTTATGGTAGAATGACCTGAATTTCTCTGGGTATATTCCCAATAGGGGGATTGCTGGGTCATATGGAAGGTCAATTTCTAGTTCCTTCAGAAATCGCCACACTGTCTTCCAAAGAAGTTGTATTTGTCTGCACTCCCACCAGCAGTGTAGAAGCGTTCCTTTTTCTCCACATCCTCGCCAGCATCTGTTGTTGTTTGTTTTATTAATGATGGCCATTCTTACTGGGGTTCGGTGGTATCTCAATGTGGTTTTGATTTGCATTTCTCTGATGATGAGTGAGGCTGAGCACTTTTTCTTTTCTTTTTTTTTTTTTTTGAGTTGGAGTCTCACTCTGTCACCCAGAGTGGAGTGCAGTGGCACGCTCCCGGCCACCGCAGCCTCAACCTGCTGGGCTCCGGTGATCCTTCCGCCTCAGCCTTCCAAGTAGCTGGAACTACAGGTGCGCGCTACCATGCCCGGCTGATTTTTTGATTTATTGTAGAGATGAGGTCTCGCTTGCCCAGGCGGGTCTCGAACCTGCGGGCTCAGGCAATCCACTCACCTCAGCCTCCCAAAGG